>JAAGNO010025661.1:30523-84783 GCA_033439905.1 Ceryle rudis | reverse complement strand
AAAGTTCATTTTGTGGGCTTCCCTTTAGATGCCTCCTCTGTCTGCCACCCTTCCTCTCTTAAACTTGGGGCTTAAGACTGTTAGGTGAATCTGTTTAGGTGAACCTAAATCAAAGTTCTCTTCAGCAAGATAGAAAGCTTGATTGCCAAGATGTTCTACCTTCTCTTTGTCAGCTGGATCGTAACTCCTTCCAGTAGCCTTCCATTCTCAAACTGGGTTCTCTGCTTGAGGCTAAGCCCTTGCTGGTGAGAGCAGCTTTGCAGCCAGATCGTTGTTAGCAACCTCTGTGTTTGAGGATTGAACTGTTTCCTTGAGCTTTGGAGGCCTAAAGGACCTTGTTTTTCTCTAAGTATTGCAGTCTTATGTATCAAATAAAGACTGTGCCTGTCTGTGGATAAAAGCAGAAAGCAGCGTGTCATCAGTTTGTTTATTTTTTAAATGCCTAGATTTTCATGGCACGAGTTCTAAGTGTGGAAACTGTAAAAACTTACTTTAAAAGAAAAAACTTAATTATGAACTGAAGTAAAGAAGATTCAAGTTCCTACAAAAAAACCCCAAACAGTTTTGGTTCATGTATTATGTGGATTTTATTTCTTTGTTTTAGGATTATGATCCTCCCAGTGAAGGGCAAGTGGTGAGAAGACCAGCTAGAGGCTATCATGGGGATCCTGTCCTGACTCTTTTAGCTAAAGTAAATCAAGCACCTGTTGCTGCACAAGAAGAAATGTACCATTTGGAGGTAACTTACAGTCCTTTTCCTTCCAGTACAGTAGTTCTGAAGTGATACTTTCCTACTCAAAAGTAGATAAAATATTTCAAGCTTTTCCTTCCTGTTGGCTATAGAACAAGTCCTTACACTTCTTACCCTGCTGGAAGTGACCCAAATTCTGCTGGCTACGTTCTTGCGTAAAACTTTAAAACCACTGAAGGTTAAATGTTGTTACAAACAAGTTAACTGTACGTGGTATCACACAGATCTAGTTTTCAAGGTGTGTACCAAATTTGTCCTGTCATGTTGAAGACCAGTGAAGTTTTCTGTCACTTCAGCAATATAGGTGCTATGTTTAACAGTACAAGTTGACTGCACTTAACAGCCATATGAGTGTTTTGGGGAGGTATGAAGAATAACTCAGCAGGTGTTTATATGCACTTTTGCACGTGCTTGTTGATACTGGTCTTGGAACAAAACTCAACGTATTTGTGTTCAGTTGGCATAAAAAAAATAGACTAATAGAAAAATATAACTATCTGCATCACAAAATCATTTTTTGTCACATATCCTCCACACAGAAAATACTTAGATAGTTTGGACTGGGCATCTATTCTAACTGATACAGCTGGAGGAATGTTCAAAGGAAGTGAACTTTGAATACTGCAATATGGTTCATGAACACCTTTATTTAAAGCGGTTCTTTTTTGTGATTATTGATGCATAGGCAGTTTCTTCCTTCTGTCTTGGTCAGTTTAGTCTAAATAATTACTAACCTCACTCACCTCCTTAACTGTTCCTTTGTTGTCTTTATTTTGCTTAATGAGCTCTGGTGGATGGACTTCGTGAAAAGCTTTCTACAGTGTCAGCTCTGAGTCTGACTGTAATTGTAGTGACATTTTCTCATCAGCACTGCCAATTACAAATGCATCTCTAATTTGCTTTTCCCCTTTCCCATAGTCACAAACTGCTCAGTCTGTCCATACAACAGACTTAATAAACTTCCCCCCAGTTCTGGCAAGGTGTGTGCAAGCATAACTTCTCATTTATAAAAGAAAGAATCTTCTGCTAGATGTTACTGGTATCGCCTTAGAATGATGCTGTGCACATGTGGTTATGTGTATTCAGTCTGTTCTCCTGCATAGAAGCAAGCAGGGATTTTTTTCTGCAGCTTTCAAATTCAGAATCCAGAGAACAATCCCTATTTTAAGTGCCACCCAAACCTACTTAAAAATCAAACTTTTTATCTTCCACACTATAAACCAGAGAAACAGTAGCTTTTAGATGCTTCCAATGTGAGAAGATCAGGCAGTCAGCAGTGGCCATATGTGTAATATTAAGGGCTTCATGTGCTAAAACTATGACTTAAGTTTTGACCATATTGGGACAACAAAATAAGTGATGTTGTTTGGCTGTGATTCTTTTCTGTCCAGTACAGATAAATGTAGGTTTTACTTTCAAACCCAGTTAGATGCTATCTCAGTTTGTTTGCTTTATTCAGTGCTAATAGTATAGACTTAAGTTTATATATGCTTTAAGAATTAATGTATTAGGTAACAGTCCCTGGTTTTGGAAGATATAAATTGGGCTTTTCATACCTGCTGTTCTATGTAGGATTCTGACCATAGTGTTGGGGAGCTCAGTGAAGGTCAAAGACCAAGGCTGACCAGAGCAGCAGAGAGAATCCTGATGGGACATTCAGTTTATATGGACCATCCAGCTGCTCGGACTTCTGAGAACAGGCCACCCGGGGCTTTCCGGTCGCCATCACCAGGACAGCTTGCCCAAATCGGAGGTACAATTAATTGTTACTTCTTCTCTGATATTTTTGTGGATTCTGAGGGCTTTCTGGAACAGTATAATAAATCATTTCAGAGATTATATTCAAAATGCAAAATTAAAAATTTACAGGCATTTGCTGCAATAAAATTCTCAGCATTCCTGTTCTGAGAACTGGATTTAATTCAAGACTTGTCTTCACTCTTCTTCATCTATAATTTTATACAAGTTGAACAAAATTCATGGCAAGTACCCATTTTCCCATACAAAAGCTGACTGGTAAAGCAGGTATTTTATTCTTTTAAGTCAAATTCAGTTCTCAGAAACACTTTGTTTGACATTCTTGAAGTTGGTTTCCATAAGACAGGTATCAACACCTGGAGTTCGAGCTACTTCTCTCTGTCCCTTTACACATCACTTCATTGTTTTTATTGCTCCACCAAAGTGATGCTGCAGTGTCTCAATAATAGGTAATGTATTTTAGCTTCATATATTCCTCTAACAATATGGACATACATTTTTTTCCCAGATGGGTGCCTGAGGCACACACATTAATGGCTCATGGAAAGTAGTGCAGGGATAAGTTGCTGTGGTAAAGCAGGGAAATCGATTTATTTCTTTTCAGTTGAAACTAGTGCTGTAACCAGTGGCCCATCCTTCCTCTCCCTTATTTTTTTTTATCCCAGTTTCTGTACTGTTATCTGGAAATGTACTTCTAGACTTCCTTAATTAAACTGCTGCAAGCATGTAGAAACTCTTCATTTTTGTTGACTGTGGTTTTAAATATTATTAATAAATATTAAGCTATTACAACAAAAATGTGGTTGCTCTGATTCACCAAAAGTTGTGTAAAGTGATCGAGCACCCTGCTCTAGTTGCAGATGTCCCTGCTCCCTGCAGGGAGGTTGGACTAGATGACCTTTAAAGGTCCCTTCCAACCTAAACCAGTCTGTGATTTCTATCCTTTTAATTTTCATATTTATGAATTTGACAAGAGAAGCGCATCTCACATTATCAGCTCTTAACCAGTAGGAAGTGGATTGAAAATGAGTATGTTCAACATGTGGCAAACAATTTCAGAGAAATGAGTAATTGTTTACTTCTGAACTGATTTCCATTTGAACTGGTTACACAGAGTAACCTTTTCAAGTTAGCTGTTACTTAATGTTTTGGACCAGCTACACCACCGTGAGCCTTGAAAATACCTTCTGGTACATTCTATATTATCTGACTTTTACTTGGAAGTAGTTTGTTGAATGTTATTTGGAGATTGCTTACATTAGGCTCCCTAGTATAAGACATTTCTCCAAGTCACAGGTTTAACACTGTGTTGTCAGAGGACAGTCAGCATTAAGAGCACTGTGATGTAGGAATAATTTGGTGATTGAGATCAATCTGCAGTAAGTTTCTAACACTGCTCACTCTAACTAAGATCTTATAACTGTTCTGAGATACCTCCTTCTTACACAAACTGTCCATAGCTGTATCTGGCATAACATGTTTCTAGCTCCTCTCTATATTTTTCAGTTATTTAATTTAGGATGCCCTTTATCCTGTAAATATCTAACACTTTTCAAAACCAGCTGCTTCCTGTGATGATAATCTAGAAGCAGTGTGTTACTCTAATAATGTTTCATTCTCATCTCTCTAAATCTTACAGTATTGTTCTTGTTGTATTTTTTTTTTTTTTGAGGAGGCAAGTGCTCTGGACTACCTACCATAGGGGAATGGCTTGTGCTTTTACATCACCTGTAATAAACCCAGCCAGAGTTCCGTCGCATTCTGCTGATTCCTAATTTAGCTTCTTTCCCTCCCCACCTCTGAACACACAGCACAGTGTTCACTGACATTGCTAAGGAAACAACATTGTATAAAAGCTGGGATCTGCTTTCAAGAGAGGAGTGCTTTCCTATCAGGGAGGAGCAGAAAGTCTTGTTTCCAAGTCCTATGGATGGTGAAGTCAACACTGAACAGGAAGCGGTCTGATCCTGGCAGGGGTGGGCTGGGGGGAAGGGATGGCCTGTGATTGTTTCTAGTTTCCACTTTTCTTCCAAATCTTTTTTCGTCTGTCCGTTGGTACGTGAGATGGCATGGCCTTCAGTCTATGGCTATTTCCTGATAGCCACGATAATTTCAATGCACGTCCATCCTTTTATTTGATAATTAATTTTAGGGCTAAAATTAAATAATTGTTACACCAGTGGGTGTAAAAGTTCACATATTTCAGGGCGATTACTTCTGTACATACAACCTTGCAGCGGATACTCGGTATCTCTCTCGGAGTCACAAATACATCTGTAAGAATTCTGGGCACTGTGTTTCTAAGGGTATCTTCAGTGTTGTGACCAGTTGTTATGTGTGCTATGGGAACGTGATGTCTGTTTGTAGGATGGAGCAGGTGTTGCTTAGGTGGGTATATAACAGCATCTTGATGATCAGTCATGCATTTATAAATCCTTGTTCTCGGTGCTTAAAGTCATAGATACAGAAACCAACATGCAAATGAAATGTGGCACGTGTAGTCCTGAAGTGAACAATAATTACAGTTAATTAAGCAATTTTTATAGTTAGTTAGGCTTAAAATTCATTCTTTGGCCTTGTATGTTAGCTCTTAAGCTGTCAGTACATTTTTCATACAGATGCTTTACAAGCTTGCAGGCTGCGAAAGCACGATAAATACTGAATATATAGCAAACTATCCCTTTAGAAAAGACCATATGCACATTTCTTTTAAGTCACCCAACAGTAAAACATTTTCATGAAGAAGCCTCTTCAGTCTCCTTCCAATATGTCTGCTAAAGCTCATTAAGCATATAATGGTATGATGAACTATACAGCTTTGGAGCTATTATAAATGCTTGACTTGTTAGAAATCTACAGATAACAAAACTGATTTTTCTTTTTCTTCAATTTCCACAGATATGTATTTCTTATTTCCTTTTTCCCCACAAGAGCAAAGTAAGGGATATACAATGAGCCATGTAAGGAAGAAATAATTCTCTTTAGCATTGCGTGTCCTATTGTTCAGTCTTGAAAGGCTCCACATCCTGCCACATGAAGTGACCGGGAAATTATTGTTCCAGCTCATCAAGGAATTTTTTTATCTTTATTTTTCTCTCAGCAGAAATTCTTGGAGATGCAGATACAAGTCATGGTCCGATGCTTATGGCTGAACTGGAACCGCAACCACTTTCAAATCCTGTTCTGCAAGGAGCCCGACCAAGCTGCAGAGTGACATCCCTCTCAGAGGATCTGTCCCAGGTAAACTCAAAAGAATCTTTTCCATGACTATTCAGAAAGTGCAAAATGAAACCTAGGAAAATAAATGTTTGCTGTTTCACTGTGGTGACTGACATCACAGAACTGGTGCATTTAAAGTGACACATTCAGCTGAGAAACTGAAGTAAAAAATATGTGTAATAAAAATGATTGTGTTTACTGTGGTGGAATCCTTACAATGTGCTTTTTGTCAGGCTCAGACCTCCTCTTTTACCTTTCCTGCACTTCCTCACAGCTTCCCTCATCTCCCAGGATCCAATACTATATGTACTCAGTTCAGGCGAAGCATTCCAATGTTTTAGGGCCACAGTGCTTCAAATACAGAGGAATAACATGATGGATAGACGGGAGAGGAAGCAACAGTAGAGGTTTGGCCTCATGAATTGTAACTCACACTGATTTAGCATTTCAGAAGTTTCCTTTGCCCTAATAGGGGCAGAGTGGGAAAGGCAGTAATGATGATGTACTTCAGAATACTGAAAGGTCGAGAAAGATCCTGTTGATCTCTGCATGAAACCTACAGAGTTAATCCATTTCTACTTTATTAGTATGCGCTGTTACCTAGAGAAGATGATTTACTGGTTAAGTAAAGATAAATTCAAATAGCAAGTGGCAAAAGCTAAAAATGAGGTGACAGACTACTCTTTAATATGTTAAGCTACAGTGTGTTTAAAAGTAATAATACATTTACCATGATTGCTATGTTCATGGGTGCATTCTGTCCTTCCCTGATGTCCTCTATTAGAAATAACCTAAAGCATCTTACTTTGACCTGTCTTTGGCTTTATGTTTTTGAGCCTCAATGTGTATCGTGCCATTGGTGTCTGAGCAGATCTTAAATATGTCATTTGAAGTGATGCGTTGCATCTTCAAAGAGGATTTTAAATGTTACACCTTTTTGACTTAGACATCATTGGAACATGTTATTACTTGGAATGTTTGTTCACAGGCAATACTGGATTCTGTTAAACCACTGGGTCTGTTGGGGTGAAGCTCATATACTTGTTATTGTTTCACTAGCCAAAAATAAAAGGGATGGAGAGGGTAAAACCTTCTTTTAGCACCATAAAGAACACAGTGATACCTGCATCTCATGCTCTGGAGAATTACCTTATAGGGTTAGGATTGTTTTTTGTTTGCCTGGCTACAGGCAAATGATAATGTACCGTATGTAGGATTACCCATCTGAGTAGACTTAACCTATGCAAAAATGTAAGGTGATGCCACATCCTGTCTTCCACAAAAAATAGACAAATAGTTTTATATTATCTTTAATATACAGGTAGTTATATATTATCTTATCCTTAGAAGCTTTCTTGCATCTGAACTCATAGTGTGGGGTTTCTTTGCCTGCTGGCATGTAAAACTCACCCTCCCTCCAAACCAAACAACCCCCTGAACTCTGTGTGTGTGGTTTTGTTTGGTTTGGGTTTATTTTTCCCCTAAACAAAATAATCTCTTCCTGTATGTGGGTGCTCCTGATGTATCGCTGTTTCTCACGGGCTAACTTCTTAGCTTTTCTATGACATGACCATTCTTCTAAGTGATAACCACAGTAAAGGTCTATCCTGGATGGGGCAAAGCCATACTCCATAAGTTCCTCTGCTAGATCTGTACATTCTTCTACAAAAAACAAAAACAACAAACAAAAACAATGAAAAAAAAAATTAAAACCCTCAAACAAACAAAAAACCAACCACACAAAAAAAATCCAAACAAAAAAAAACCCACAACAAAAAAACCACACCAACTCTGTATCAGATGATTTGAAAGCTTGTTTTGACAGCATCTATCTACCATGTAACAATGCTGAACCTTTCTCCTAGTTTCAATTAGAGAAGGCATCTGTGTTCATATCTACGGCTGGATCTGCTTTGTCACCTGCCTGTAGGAAACAGATTTTCTGTTAACCTAATATCAGGTAATAGAGCAAGAGATACTCAGGCTTTCAGAATGATTCATTCTATGCGGTGTTTAAGGCGTAATTGCCTTAAACTTCTTAAAAGATTTCCTCCCAACTTAGTCACAGACTCTCCTGTCAGTTGTTCCACATCTTGTTTTTCATCTCTAGGCAGTGTTTGCCTTCACTGAAATGAAACTGTATCAGCTGCGTACAAAGCAAGGAGAGGGAATCTACTGAGGAGCAAAACTAAGCTTTTCATGGTGTTTGCTGAGAGACCTGAGGGGAAATGCACTGTATTTTAGATGGTGTCCAGCTGGGCCTTGGGTCTGGTAGAGCTTTGTTCTGATTTAACTCAGATGTTACAGTTTGTTCTGGCAGAGCTTGGGTGGTTTCTGTACAGAATCCTGTTCATCCAGGATTAATCTGTCTGAACAGGATCCTCATTTCAGGAAGGTTGTGGGCAGTGATGTGGAGCTGCCATGTATGTACCACTTGTTTGCTCCCTGGCAACAGTCTATAGATAAGATTTTGACCAACAGAAAGATCATTATCTTTTCATGTAGTGCAGGAGCAAACGCCTTTTAATCATGAAGAGTGAAGTCCGTGTGGTCACTCAGTCCAAAACAAATGGCTTAAGTCATACAGGAATTTTCTTATCTATCCAAATTTCTTGGCTGCTCCTCTGTCTCTGGCCTTGCATGTTTTTGAGATTTATACATGCTTTTAGCCAGTGAGAGACAGAATGCCAGACTAAATGCATCTTCAGCTTGACTGCTTCTGTGCAGCAATTCAGGAACTGACTGTTATTTGTGATCACTTTGCCCCGTGCTCTTAGCTCTAAGCAAGATAACGACTAGGAGGAAGCTGGACTCTTCCTATTCTAGATGAATCATTTTGATCATGGGAGGGACATGAACATTGAAGTCATATTTATGTGGCTAAACATTTCAAAGATGGCAAATCTAAATCATTTGAAGTCCCAAGTGCATTGTTAAAAACTGAGAAAAATCAGTTAGTTGCAAAATATTTTCATAATGTTCTTATATAACTATGAATGTTTTTATACAATCAACATTTTTTAAATGGGTTTGTCACTTTGGTATTCTCATTAGCTTTCATTTTTAGTATTTCAAAAGACATGGGTTTTTTAACCTTCAGGAATGCATAATTGCAGGTTATGAATCTGTGTTATCTCTCAGCTCCTGTTTGCACCTCAGTTCAGTTTAAACTGGTTTTTGGTTTGTCTTATTAAATTCCAAAACAAAAATCCCCACTTCAAAATGGACTTACAAGTATATTGTTCTGCTGCTTACATTTAATGTTCTGTAACAGCGCTGGCCTTTCGATCACATTTCCATGGAACCTTCCTGCTTTCAGAATATCATCTCAACTCGTCATGTCAGCTTTTTAAGTGATGAACACAGTTGGTCAATGTCGTGGTGTGCTGGGATGCCCGAGTTAGTGCCAATCCTAACTGGTCTATCCATGCACATAATGCCTTGTGGAGATGCTCGCTTGATCTCAGATGCGTGTATATTCACTTTTGTAAGCTTATGCTCCTGGCTGTGCTGGTGAGGTTGTGTTGGTGCTTGTTAGAGATGACATACTATTTAATAGTGTAGACCTCTCTCTGCTTTACCGGGCAGTGTAACAAGTCCCTGCAGCCATTGAGGAAAACACAGTGAGTGAACGGCTTAACTTTTTCTTGCCCCTCATATTTGCCACACTGGCTTAAATGCTCATAAAGTACGTGAGAAGCAATATCATATTTCTGGGGACTCCTGTTATTGTAGGAGACGGTTGTTAGCCGAAAGGATTAGGAAGCTCTGATTGTGTAGTTGGCACCATGCTTAGTTTGACAGACATAAAATTTTTCTTCTTTTCATCTCTGTTTTTGGCTGTTTGTTTCACTTATGGCCTCCACAGCATCTGGGGAGCAAAATACCACTGGTACGTTGTCATCAGGTCTTCAGGAGAAGACCTGTGACAGTGCTTCTCAGGAAAGAAGTCATCTAGCAGTTCTGTCCATAGGCTCCAAATGCTGCATGATATCAAAACATTTATGATCTTTCTTGTGTTCCTCCTTTAAGAATCTTCATTAAAAAACTTACATCTATCTATGGAATCAGCAGAAGAACGGATGAAATCAAATCTATCTGTCTTAGGGAATGCTTATGTCTTCCAGGACTCCATGACTCTGTTTTGCCCTGCTGATGTTTCCTGTCTATATGTAGTGGAATGTCCTTGGGCCACAATTCCTGTTCCAGTTAACACATAAGATAACAGACGTACTCCACAAATGTGATGTCTTCCTTTTTAACAAGCAGAGCATTTGTTGTTTCTAAGAAACTGTTTTGTTGCAGACCCAGGTCTGGAAGAGCATTTTAGGAAGTGCAGAAAATGGTTTTAAAACTGTGGTCAAGGCAATACATTTTTGACTTGGCATGGGATTTCCAACCTGTGTGCTGGAATGTTTAGTTTTCTTTTCCCTTTCAACTTTCTCTTTTTACTGAGGAGATTAATACCTAGGGAGAAGTCCTGGGTATTGAAGAAAGCCAGAGAATTCTTATGTTCTTTCTACTGTGTGCTTTGAGTAGAAATTGAGGCTCTTTTGTTTCTTCAGGTCTAAATGGCACTTTGCCATATCTACTGCTCCCAGGATGTTCCTCTAGAGGAAGTAACATTGTAATAGGCTAATTCAGATCTGAATTCTTTTGAAGTCGACAGGAAGGATGACAAGTGCATATCCTTTAATGAATCTTTAAAAACCTCTTTGGATGTATCTTACTGTGCTTTTACATCAAAAATCAGATCTGTAATATGATTTTAATATCTGATATATAGGAGGAAAGCCAAGGAGCTGCACAAGTTGAGACTGTGAGACCCCGAGTTATTCACGTGAGAAGGAAGTCTGAAGAGATGCATCAGGAAGGTAAATCAATGTCAATAAGGAAACATAGTTCTTTCAGTTAAGCCAATAACTTTTAAATGTTGTTGTATAATGATGCATAATAAAGTTCTGATTTTTTTTTTTTCTTAATTTGGTTTTCATTACTCCCAAATTCCCCGAATTTCCAAATGTTTACATAGTGTGTATAAAACTGTGTACATAATTATGGTATTGCTGGGGTGCACTGAAAGGATTGGAAATGTAGCCATATGTAAGTCATCAGAATCCTTGCAATTAAGTATTTATTTAAATTTTTATTTGCCAAGAGCAAATGCATATTTGTGCATTGCAATGTGCATATTATGCAGTCAACTGAATCTTAATTGCTTTATAGAACGCTGATTGACAAACAAAATATTCATAATGTGATAGATGGCAGTGGTTCATCTGCGTGAGAAAATGCAGGGGTACTAGGGAAGAAATGAAAGATAATACAAAGTTAAGATCATGCAATTGTGGGAAAACAAAACAAAAAACAACAGCGATTTTCAGTGTTAAAATGGCCTGGTTTGGGATGGACTCCAGGCTAGAGTGTAACAAACAGATAGGGATTTTCTTTTGTGAAGGACAGTATGTATTACCTATGCAGAACTGTGCTATTTTTGGAGATTACCTGATAGTTTTTGTTCAAAGTATTAAGGATGTTGCATGAGAGGGAATATTTTTTGTTTATTGTAGTTCAAGTCTGTCTTGGAGTAACATAAACTGTGCGTATCACAGCCATATGTAATTGTTTTAGCAGATAATAAGCTTGTGGAGGTGGTAAAGTGAGATGTGTAACTGTTTTCATCTTACGTGCTAGGAACAAAAATCCAAAAACCTGAATGTCTGTAATACATGCAATTATAATTGCTCCACCCTAGTAGAGAGAAATTCTTCCTTCAAGCCCTATTTTAAATAATTCTTTGAACTTCTTCCATTTAATTTTTTTAAAAACATCAAATTATAATTCTGTTGAAATTAGTTTGCTTCAAATATTTGTAAGTAAAGCCCTGGGCCAATGTTATTGGCTATGGGACTTGGAACCTAATTTCAAACTCATGGTTTACATATGAAGAAAGTTATGAATAATGTACAAGTGAAATTCTATGGACAGGTAGTGGATAAGCTTACAGAACAGCAGTGGCACACCTTAGTGCACATGAGGGTGTTTTGTTGTAGGGACATTTATCAATAGGCGTTTTTCAAGTGGGTAAAAAAAGATTTAGTTTATTAAAAACTGGAGGTCCACTCCCATTTGATATTATTGGCAAATATTGCAGTGACTTTTTCTAATAGGAAAAACTGTGGTTTTCCTCTGATGTTCAGAAAATCCAAATTGCCTAGGGAAAGTGGATTTTCAGTAAGCTGAGTATGACCTCTACATCACAAAAAAGGAATATGTGGCAGGTTTGCCTTGCAGGGTCAGTCGACCTGTTCCCAACTTGAAAAGCAGTTTTTTTGATAGCAGTTGTGGGGATCTCCCTCTTCTTCTTCCCAACACTTGCTATTAAGCATGAGAGCAAAGGAGGAAAGTGGAGGGTAGTCTTCCTAACGGTGTATTTCATGCTTTCACACCTCAACTTTATCCCAGAGGATTAACAAGGCAGCACTTCCAGCCTGTATCATTAGAGTAGGGTGTTAGTGAGGGATAAAAATAGAGTAAAACATATTTTTATCGACTCTGTTGCTTTCTGGAATATTTATCTTATAAAAAAATAATTTGCCTATATGGGAATACAAGGTATTTGGGCACAGTCCAACCATGTCCGTGTGTCGGATGAAAATAATTTGACCAGGAGATGGCAGTAGTCAATTTTCCTTGAGATTAAAAAAAAAAAAAAAAAAAAAGATGATTTCTATACCAGGATAATTTCAATCTCATTTAAAGTGTACATATTTAATGAGCCAATAAAAATCTAGAGGATTTTCAAATGGAAACAACTGTCTGTCAGTTTTAACCAGAAGGTCTTGTCTCTTCAAGCTTTACCACAGTCAACTTAATCAGGCAAAAATTGGAGGGTTAAAATTAGTAAGAATAATTTGAAAGAAAAAGGAACACGTGCAACATAAGCATACATGGGTTTCAGTAAATATAACTTTTTCAAATTAAGCACATCTGTTACTGTAAGTTCAAAGCACCCTGTTTTATAGAAACTTCATGGCGAACAGTTGCCTTTACTGAGATAGCAAGGGGCAATCAGTACTTGCCTGAAAATGAGAAGCATTTTAGAAGCAGGACCATTTAGGTATTTTTTTCAGAGTTTAAAGGGTAAGTTGTTGTATTGGGATTAGAGCTTAGAAAATTTACAGCCCTGAAATGAAGTGTGAAATCAGGCCATTGGAAGAAAAGGGAAATTGTTTTGGACTTAAGAGTTAGAGGTCAAAAAAACCCCAACCTTTTTTTATTTAATCGATAAATACATGACAAGATTTGATTCATCTTTTGTCTATGGTCCTAAATATATATACACGATAGAGCTTTCTTTTGTTGTTTAAAAAATATTTGTGGTCTACAGTGAACATGTGTTTCTACTGAAAGTTGATTGATGTCTTCTAATGAAAGTTGAAGTTCAGTAGGACTGTTACAATATCATGCCTGAAATCGTAATGTCTCCAGAAAGTTACAGCTGAAAATAAAGGCTGAACGTATTATTAATTGAAATATGCCTCCTCTAGACATAGTGGAGACAGTGGTTTGAAAACATATATTTGTAGTATATAACGTAGATGCATATATACTTTTGGCTTTATAATACCCTTTAATCTTTGTCCCATTCTTTCACAGATCTTCATAAATTTAATGTGCTAATAGTTGTTGTAGTTGGTGAATGCCCTTATTTCCAGAGTACAAGCATTTTCAGACTTAGATTAACATGGTTCTGAATTTTTAAATTGAAAGGAAATAACAGGTGGCCATATTTGACTGCAGAGCATTTTTAAACTGTAATATGAGCAGCTCAGAATCAAGAGGTAGATGTATCTTCACTTAATTATTTTTCTCCAGCACAGAGTCTCAAAATGTGACCTAGAGAGCACAACTGCATGGTAGTAATTCCTGTTTATCTCCAACTAGTGAATTATATGCAGGCAGCCGTAAGTACGTGAGAAAGTAATATTAGGACACTAAGCAATTGGCTTTGTTGCCACAGAGAGATTGCACAATTGCTTGTGGGAGGAGATGATCTGTGCAATAAATGATTGAGAGGGCAAGAAGCTCTTAAAACAATCTGTATGAAAAATAAAGCTTCCAGAGTCCCTGTTTGGTATTGAAAATTGACGACTTCTGCGCTAACATTATGCTGTATTGAAAACTGCAATACTGAAAATATGGCTATAACTAAATACTTCTTTGCCTCTCTTCTTCAGCCAGGAATTGCTCTGGGTTAGGTTTTGGGTTATTTTTTCTTAAAACTATTGTGGCATGAGGCAAATCTCTAACAGATGCTTCAAGGAAGGAAGAAGATTAGAATAAGGCTAAAGGTCTTTACTTTTTTTTCTTGGAACTGGAACTGTTTTGGTGAAACTCTCAACAACTATTCTACTGAAGTTTACTTTCCCCTTAATATCCTGCTGTTTCTTTTTTTGGGCTGAATTTCACTGGAGGCTTTTGCTAAGGACTGTCTATACCACCCCAAACAGAGCAGCTAGTGAAGCAAAACAGAGCCATTCTTTCACACTAGAGAGTACCACCACAACCCGAGAGGCAGAAATAGTTTGCGTAGCCTACATTGCTCTTTGAATTTGATTCATTTCTGAGAGAGGGTCTTGGAAACTGAAGGAATGAAACCACTTAGCTATAACTATGCCATTTTTCAAGCAAATGTCCTGTTGGAGATTTATGTATGTTTTTCAGTGCTTCTTCAGAACTCTTATTTCTGGTGCATTTTGACTCTGGTTTTCCTATACAGTTATCTCCCTGTGCTATCAGAGGACTCGTGGACATAAATTGGTTAATATATTTTCCATTTGGGCAAGTCAGGAAATGCAAAGCTGCGTTTCCCACAGAAGCTGTCTTTTCTATAAGTAGTCATTAGCTTTTAGGTGCTCCAAGTGGTTTAGAACACCAGTTCTCAAGGAGTTTTCATTTGGTTTTTTTTCTGCACTTGTGTCCGTAACAGTTACACGATAGCCCATGCATTAGAAAATATGCATCTGAGTAATAAATGTGCATTTTGCATAATATCCCCACATAAAATCCTCAGTGGCCACACTTGAGAGTTTCTAGTTTGAATTACTGTAAGTCAACATTGAGCCGTGCTACAGTACATTTGGAACAGGAGTCTTGAATTTCTTGGCTTTTGTAAATATTATTTATCTGTTAAGAAGTGCCATTTATATCCGTGGTTGCTTTTTTTTCCCACTGAGTTATTCTTCAGACAAAACGTTAAAATAGAAATTTGACTTTTCATAGCTTAAGGCAAAGTCTCGTGTAGAATTGTTACTGTAGACAATGATGTCCTCCTGCTGTGGGTGTGTTCTGCTGCTTCAAGTTAGGGTCCTGGGAAACTGAGCACCGGGAACTACTGTGGGTTTCATGGGACTCTGCACATCCTTGCACCCCTTCCTCCTAAACCTCTCTTTCTTCCCCTCTTACTTGCACAAAAGGTGTGAACAACAGGAACTACTAGTAGGTGATGCATCAATCTCCCTGGTATGTTTTTTAGACTCCTAAAATGTAATTTGTTTTTTTTTAAATTAATGGAAATCCAGGTAATCAGATGGAGGAATGAAGAACTAAAAGATCCTTTTTATACTTAAAGAAAATAGTACCAAGCAGGTTCATGTTGCCTTGCAGTCTGAGGATTTTCTGCTGACTGGCATGATGGGATAGAAGTCATTCTCTTCTGGAGTCCAGTTCCACACTGGCCCTTTTCTTCTGGACCTATATACATTAGGTTTTTGTTCACTTGGCAATTTTCTTCAACTCCTAAGTGGTTGAGAGTTCTCCTCTTACTGCAAGCCTACTTCAATGGCCCAGGGGGATACAGCACTCTCACTGCTGCCATATTGTCCGGACAATTCTCTGACCTCGTGTGGAGCCTTTTGCTGTGGGAGGTATGTGCAAAGGCAGAAAACTTCCCCATTTAGTCTTCCCTTGGTGCCTATACAAAGGATGCTTTACACCCATGGTGAAATCTACACAGTCTTGTATATCTTCAAATTTCCTTTGTACAGGCCACCTGAGAATCAACTTCTGCACTGTGCTGGATGATGTGTGTGTGGTTAAACTTTGGAGGGAAGGTATTTTGCACTTTTCATCCAGTAAAAAGAATAAAGCAGGAAGTCTTCCAGTGTGGGCTTAAGGAATGTTCCTGGTCAGAAGTTCTAAGTGTAGGAGGTGAGACTGGCATCTGTAGCCCCATTACTTGAGCAGGTGAGAGCAGTTCACGGTTGGCCTCTTTCTCCCTTTTGGTCAGATCTTTGTGTCTGAAGTCCACTTATTTTGCTGAGGTTCAGGGTGTATTCCTGTCCCAAGTCCCTCCTCTGGTCTGTATGTAGCAGCAGGCATTTTCACTGAAATTCCAGCACCAGTTGTTTGTTTTTCTGAAGAAAGGGAAGGAAAAACTTAGTCAAACTGACATGATGACTACTTAAAAGATTACTTCCTATGGAGACTTTCAAATAACTGGATTTTTTCCTTGTCTTTTCCAGATTTACTGGAGCTCAAGGTAAATATCCATAAATCTCATCTGATTCTCTCTTCAGGTCTAGATTTTAAAGGATTGCCGGTGATTTAATGAAGTGACCTGTGGTATCCCTCAAAGTGCATTTTCTATAGCTTAATCTAAAGTTTAGGGCAGCTACTAAATGAAGCCTGGCATTTCAGTCATACGTGGGGATTCTAATGTGCAAATAATGAGGGACCGGTCCCTTTTTTCATACTGGTAAGCCGAAAACCCGTGGGACTGCTTCATAAAACATCCAGTGTACCTTTTGGAGTTTATACATCCTTTTTGCTTGCAGATATTATGTGGTACCCAGTATGGGTGCTTGTTGAGAATCAGCTGTCTGTATCACATCACACAGACACCAGAGGGTTCTGAAGATCTTCTGTTCTTAAGGCTATCGTAATAAAGAATTTTACTTCCAAATTTTTTAGATTTTCTTAAACATTTCAATTTGAAATTTCATTTGCTTTTCAAACACTTGTGACTACTTCCTGGAACCAAAGGAGTCCAGACTGCCAGGCAGCCCTGCTAAGCTGCAAGCAGCACCACTGCCTCATCCTCACAATGTGGATTTCTCCATATATTTGCTTTTTCTTCCCCTTTTTGCCAGTTTGGTGGAGCTCTTTGATAGTTGGTTGATTTTGGTTTGGTTTGTTGGAATTTTTCAAAGCTCGTGTCTCTAGTGGCAAGACGTGTTCTAGGCAGAATTCTTATTAAGAGGAGAGTATCTCTTGGTGCTGCATATCCACTCTGAAGAGCCGGGATGTAGTAGCTACAGCCCTGAACTGCTGTTTCCACACTGACAGTCTACCTTTGATCTTTTACCAGTTCCAGTTTCCAGTTGTATAAATCCACCTATTGTCAGCCTGCCCGGGGGCTAAGCTACGTGATGCTTTTTTTCTTGTGTGAGACTCTTCGTGGGGTGGCGAATCAGATGGAGTCACTGTACATTGCAAACGGGATATGGTCTTGACAGCAAGTATGAAATACAGTCTCAGATCTCCTGGACACTAACACACTCCTCACCAGTCTGTCCAAGTCGTTGTGCCAAAGCAGCCTTTCTCACAGCCTGTGTAGGATTCGTAAACACGCTAGGATCTGACTGAAGCAGCTTTGTATTGTGTATTATGATTTGTGTGCACTTTTACAAACTTACAGTAATTGCTGTTGCCTTCATTGTAAAGAGCAAAAAATAAACACACACAATAAACCCTCTTAATGGGCACTGATCCCACTGGCACTGATCTTGAGTAACTCTGAATAAAAGCAGATGGTAGCAAGCTGACTAGGCTGACCTGCTTTCCCCTTTCATGCAAACATTGCTTATATAAATGGGGGACACACACAAAAAATTAATGGGCTTGGGCAAGCCACCTAAGGACAGAGACTCCCCATGTACTTAATGCTTACATCAGCCCGAGGGCTGTTTCCAGTTAGTTCTTCTCTGGAGGGAGAAGTTTCTCACAAATTAGTGGTTCCACAGCTCTGAGCCCATGGTTTAATAAGAAAGAACTGATGTGCATCTAGAAAGTAAGCATGCTTAGCTGTTCTATGGACTGGGTGTTGTGGTAGGTCATGAAAAATCATCAGAATAGTCTCTCCTGAACCTGCTACTCATTTATATACGTATAATTGAGTCTGAAGTCCCTTTATACGTCATCTTCTGCCATAATGTTTTAAAGAGGCATTTGATTTTTATGGTCTTGTACTACTTTAATTCACAGGCCTATTTGTTAGCAGTGATGGCAAATGAATTTAAATTGAGATTCCTCATTGTTCTAAGTGATGTGCCTCAGTGTGTCACTATAACGGGATGTGTTGTAAGAAATAGCATTGCCTTTTCTTATTCAGCAGAGTATTTGTTGGTTGGAGCTACAACTTCCAGGAGCATGCTACAGCCTCTGCCAGACTTCACAGCCTGCAAAGACAATTTCTTGAATAACATGTTTTCTGCTCCTCAGTCACTATTGTTTTTAGCCTGGTATATCAATACCAGCCAGCTAAGCTGGAGTCAGGAACCATTCCAAGTGTCTCAGGTAGAGCTGCTGCCAACTCCGTGTTAGTTCAGTTGGCAGATGCACTGTAGGATCTTCTAGGATGACCAGCCTTACTTGAATTAACAGTCATTTAAGTAGACCTCTTATCTCACACTTCATTTTTAGTGTGAAAGTTCCATTTCTTTTGTAAAAGGCGCCACTATCAGACCGGGAAGTCTTTGATGCCTTTGGGTGCTGGCAACACATCACATGGATACTGTATGGTGACAGGTGAAGACAAGGAGTACTACAAACACATATTTCAACTTGGAGAAACATATATAGCACTGCGGTAGGATAAATGTAGGCTTTCTGTCTTCAGTATGTGCTGAGTTTTTATCTTACTGTATGGCAGGAATGGCAGATGTTGCCCTTTATAATTCAGTGGCTTGTGCATGTCTGAGAGCAACTCAACAGAAGGAGCAGCTTCTGCTTTCCCTGCTGTGTTGGTTTTGGTGATCCTTGGGCAGAGGCAGATGGACTCCCTTCAGGTTTACCTGTTCTTAAAGAGCTTTCAATTCAGTGTTTTAAAGCACTAAATAAAAACTGGAAGGAGCCAGCTATTTGTGTGGGGAGCGGCTGGGTAGAAGAGAAATTACTAGGACTAGAGTGTATGTGCCAAGTGGAGGGTAGCTCAACGTGAGTGATGAATAACTCACAGATTCTGACTGTCTGACCCCATACTTCTTTTATAAAGGAGATGGGGGATTTACCAAAGCTGTCATTCCCAGACATTAATTTTATTTTTTTTTTTTAGTGCTTAATTTTTGCACTGCTAGCAGAGGCAAGGCATAGCTGTGAAGTCATTAATAAAACCTACTTGGCCACTAAGGATGGATATTTAGATGATTGGTGTCTGTAGTCAAATTGTAATTTTATTTTTTTTTTTAATTTTATTACTTAGTATATTATGAAAGGGCTTGATTTACAGGCAGTTTTCATGCTTATAAAAAGTGTCATTACTAGGTACTTGATTTACTTGTTTTCCTAGATACTTCAGGAATAAACAGATCTCTACTTCACGCACTGAAGAGAGGCCAGGTTTTGCCAGTATCACCTTCTCAATACAGTGTTACAAAGACTGCCTATAATTAAATATAAATATAGGTGTCCAGTGCCCATGTGATTAATTTCTTAAGACTAAGAGCTCGGGAAACTCTCAAATAAGGCAACAGCATGGACTAAATGTTATCTGGGATGTTTTCCTAATGAAGAATACTATATAAATAATGGTCATGCTGCTCTTTGATAATATGCTGATTTTGAGAAACATAGTCTGCCAAAGTAGCTTTTTCCTTAAAAACAGAGTAAGGACCAGTGAGTGAAGATTAAAGTTGTCATGTGTGACCTGTTGCTCACTGCTGAGGTTGCATATGGGACTGCATTTTGTAATAGTGTTGAATAATATGTGCTAATGTGAAACTCGGTTAAAACACTTTTCATCTTCCGTAAAACTATCTGTGAAGGTGAAATGCAACAAATCCTCATCTCTGAAATGCCAGTTACAAATGTGCTTTTGGCGACTGCATTTACAAGGAACAGTAGTAAACGATGGAGATGGGTTGAATTTTGTCAGTGGACTACTGTGTTCTGGTTTTTGTCATGAATGCTGTCAGTCAGGAAAAAAACCCCTACACCTAGAAAAACGTAATTTAAATTTAGAACCTTTCTATCTGTGTTGTCATTCTTCTCTAATCTAAAACTTACGTTTTGCTTTTAAAGAAGGAAGAACTGTTTTTAAGCACAATTCCAAACAACCTGAGGGAAAGTTGTTGAGTGTGACACAAACTATGTAGCAGTTCTGTAAAATGCATTTTTTTTTTTTTCCTTCAGTGCTTTGGCCGCAGGGAGGTAACTGTTTCTCTTTGTGTATAGTGCATGACTTTGACTTTCTATTAACTCTTTCTTTTTTAATGTCAGAAAGGCCTGTAGTTTCCACATAAAATAATAAATCAACAATGAACAATGAAAATATGTATCTCACATTTACTGGGTCTGGTATAATGGCATTTAGGTTTTGGCTCAAAACTATGCAACCAAAGCAGGTTAGATTTAATATGGGATGATCTGCTGACCTCCCTCCTCACTCAGGTTGTTACGGTAAAGTAATAACCTCAGGGTTGCATATCGTGGCCTTGTTTTATGCACTGTACCTACTGCAAGACTTGGGCAGAGCTGTGTTTGGTTAAAGATGGTATAACAGCTGCAGTTTCTTTCCTTGTCAGACCATTGTATCTTCAGCAGAAGTAAAAAAGCATGGAATTTGCTGGCAGTTGCTTAATTTGGGTTGTTGGGGTTTTTTTTGGTGGGTTTTTTTGTTTTTTTTTTTTTTAGTGTGCTTTTACAATCCTAAAACTGTAATTACAAATCTTGGGAAAATTGTTTTATTTACTTAACAGCTGCCATTGTGCCCCGTTAAGTAAATCAAAATTATAAATGAGAAATATTTACTAGTTTGAGTTACAGTGTAAATACACAATTAACTTTTTTTAAAAGTGCATTTAGCTTATTTCAGTAATTGGATCCGCTCCTAGAGACCGGCAAGCAGGGAGATTACACAGGGAATGCTTGTTTCTGAAGATGAAGCTTCCTTCCTGATTTAAAAAAAAAAAAAAAGAGAAGAGAAGAGAAAGGGGGGAGCAGTTTCCTGTTGGAGTCCTCACTTTAAGGGAAGCTGGGCAGTCCTGCCTCCCCCTGCTCCAGCTGGCCTTTACATGCTGTCCTTTGTGGAGGCGTTCTCTGACGAGCCATGCTCACAACCATTTTTACAAGAGCATTTGGTTTTTGCCTGTACAGGCTGACGTGGGATTTAAAGAGGTTTTTGCTCCTCTCTCATCCGCTTTTGAAATGCGAGGCTACGACAGCCAGTGTCTCCGAGGTTAATGCTTGATAAAGGCCGATCTGTTCCTAAGATTCATAATCTTCTAGAAATGGCCTAATGAAGAGACTCAACCTGAAGTTGCAGCTGAATGTAAAAAAAAATATGTTCTGACCTCAATATATATGATGTGAAAAATGAATAATAGCAGCACTGCAGGCAAAAATCTTCTCTGCTGTGATGAGACAACCCACCCCTTCATCGGAGGTTTCAAGAATTTGGCCGTGCTTTTGGAAATAAGCCTCGTGATTCTGCCGGAGAGATGTTTGAGCTCAGACAGAGAGCAGCACACAACAGCTTTGTTGGAGTCTTGGCTCTGTGCTTACGGCAAGAAACTAAAGTCAAACCTTACTTTTCTACCTCCAATATGTGGTGGTTGTTTTGCATGCAGCCAAGGCTGCGTTTTAGTCTTAGTTTTGAAGTAAACCCACACTCACAATTAGGGCCTGACTCTATACTTCATTAATTCAACAGGGTTTTTTTTTTTTTACTGCCTTTAAGGACAAACTCCCTTGCTCTCTCTGTCCAGTGCGGACTGTTAAATGAGAACCATACATTCAGTTCTTGAACCCAGCTGCTTTTTGCAAGTCCGCATGGAAAGTGAAGCACGTTTAAAGAAGGGTAGACTTCATGTGTACCCATCATAGGTCTGAGTGATGTGTTTAGGAGACGTTTACATCATACAATACCACTAGCTCAAATATCTCCAAACTAGCCACCAAGTAGTCTCCAGAAGCAGTGAATCTCAGGAGATGTGTGGTGATGTACTAAAGCAAGCGGGTCCCAGGATGATGTGATTTCATAAGGCATCCAGGACATCTGGATGTCACTGCATTTTGTAGACATACTGCTTGGTCATCCGAGTATGTGACTGTCTTTCAGAGTGTGCCATCCAACTGTTCACACTCGTGTTGAGCACTGCAGTGCAGAGCCTGCCAGAGGGAATATTTTTGAAGCATATGAAAAGAAAGTTCAGATGTTTTTAGTCTGAGAGTGAAATTGCAGAAGGCCCTTAGAGGTCTGACTTATTGTGCAATCTCTGTAAGTAATTTGTAATCAAAATACCTTTGCACATGTCACTTCCATATTTCCTGTAATAAAACAGCAAGGGCAATTAAGATTTTGGACCATAATCTTCTACAAGCTTCTAAAAATGAATGGGTTGGGGATTTTTTTTGAGTTACAACTGAAATAGCCAGTTTTCTAATTTATGTTTGCTTCAAAAAAAGTTTGGTAATAGCTGTTTTAATACACTTTTAGCTGTAGCCTGACAAACAAAACTGTTATGTGGTAACATAATTGATCTGAAGTTTACTTCTGAAAAAAAAAATTAAGTAAGAAGCCAGAAGAACTCTTCCAAAACTGGAAGACATCTGCACTCTGGCTAACCCAGCACGTGATCTACTGGGCTTTATGCATTTCAAATCGAAAAGAATCAGTAAATATACTGCCATATGCATGCAAATGTGTCTAATAACACTGAGTGCTGTGTATCTGTAATGTTGTTCTGACACGGTTCAGAAGGTTGTCTGTGGTCTTGGCATTCTTCAGGAAACATTAGATTAATATAGCTGCTTTTGTCATGTAATTTTTTTCTTGTTTAAGTAGGTGTGTGAAGGCTGGTGCTACGTAAATGAATTATACGGAAGACTTTGGAGGAAGAGGGGGCTTGTAAACGAGACTGAAATTAATGAATATAAGAATTAGAAATCAAAACTTTATGTTTAGTCTGAGGAGAAACAATTCCTTAAGCCGTAACCACATGGCTGTTTCTTGTTTGCATCAACTCTGGTTGACTGTTATTGTCTTCTGTTAATTCTCTGGGGCAGTGGCCTGACTTTGTTGAATGAGCCAATTGTTTTCCTTTGTGTTGCCCATCAAGTAAGTCCCCATCTGGTTTGTATCAGACTGTTTTCACAGCCAACAACTGCTGCCTTTTCTATATCCTGACACTTAAGGGCCCCATGCTATCAAAGCATTGCTGTGATAGCCTGTCTGGCTGGGCCCATACAGCTGTGCCTTGCAGCTTGAAACTATTACCCAAGTAATGGTAACTTAGAACTTGAACTGGCTCTTATTCCCATTGGTGTCGTGTGTACAGTGAACAGAATACATTTTTGTTGAACTCTGCGCAACAAAAAATTCTTTAAAGCTCTCGTTTTAGTTTATATGATCGGTTAGTTTTTATTTTCCAGCAGCTTCCTGTATCTAGAGGCAGTTTTGTGTTCTTCTAAAACATTAATGAGTACAAAATAAGCAATATTTATTTAAGGCACTGTTGTTATTACTTACTTTTATGGTACATTAAAGCTCAATAAGTGAAAATTAAACAAGCAAATGATTCTTAATGAGGATTTTTCTTATCAGATTTAGAATAGATTTCCAGGAAACCTTCTGTGCATGATAAACATAAGTTGTGTGAATAATGCTACACCCTGGATACTACAGGACTCACTCTCCAAGTAGCTAACTAAAAATACAGAGCAATGGACAATGAGTCTGCATTAACCTCTTTATTTCTTCTCTGATGGGATAGGGAAGGATTGGATAACTCACTCTTGTCACCTGGGCAGTAAAACTATATTACAGTTTGCACTGCAGAATCACTGAGAGGCCCCAGGCATGATCCAGGCCCCTTTCTGCCAGGCTTCCTACATGGTAGGGGACAGTCCTGTTCCAAGAGACCTTGCAACACATGCGTTCTCTCTCTCCAAGATATAAAAAACCACCCAACATTACAGGAAATAACAGTGACACTCAAATGTTGTCCTGTATAAAGAAAGGTAATCTTTAAGCTTTTGTTCTCTTCTGCTCTTGACTAGGCTGTGTAACTCTCAGCAACAGAGTAATGATGAGGGAAAATATATCCCCCAACTTGTATATGTAGTGAATTTTAAGTATATTCTGGACTCAGTTCTTTCATGATATTTAAGAGAGGGGGAGAAAGAAAGTAATGGGTAATGTTTTTAAAATTTCTGGTCCAAGTGTGCGCAAGAAACTGCTAGAAAGCAGATTGAGTTATCTAATACTTGCAGAGTAAGTGTTCCTGAACTTGGGAGTGCATGTGTGCATACATAATGTGAATTACTTTGCCTCAGGTAAAATATTGGGGAGCCATTAAATTCCATGAGACACATAAGACTTTTTGTGCTTTGTGCTTTTCCTCAGTGGGTGTCATTGTGGCAGAGGAGGATTGTGCTCAATAATTGGGTTTGTGTCAGCCGGGTCTATGAAGGGTTTGCAAAAGCTGCTTTCTTAAGGAGCTTTCCATACTTGCTTTTCCTACGAATCCTGTAGAAATTCAGGAGTTGCCGTGTGTGCTCTAGAGTGGCGAACAGACCCAGGCGTCTGCGCCTTTCACCTGCACTTGTCGTGTCCCGTCAGCGCGCAGTAGCCCACACCTCTGCAAGGAACCTGCTCCCACGTATGCTGATGGGATTTCTGTACACATTCCTTTGCAGCGCAGATTTCCCTGTTTTTTGACCAGGAATATTTAAAACCAGACAACTGATAATTGATTTTTATTCAGGTTGCTTACAAGCTGTATTAATCATGCTTGTGGCCCAAAGCAATGAAGAAAGCTGCTGATGAACTGAGAGCAAACCAGTTTCAGCACCAGCATTTTCAACTGGGAAAAGTGAATGTCCAAGAGCTGCAATGCTTTGTAAAATAACTCGGCAGTAAATACCAGAAGGAATTGTCACCATCAGCTAATGTAGCCAGCATTCAAATTTTCAACTTGTGTGTGTGCAGCTTCAGAGTTTAAGAACATCTGCCCAAATGAGACCCTAATGTAAACATGTATGTTCAGTGTCCCAGAAGGCACTGTATGACCGTGGCTTGAAGATTGTGTAATGCCACTCCTGGGCTGCTAACAACAGTTGTTGCTTTCACTGGGGCTGCTGGGGAACTGTTGGTCAGTAGAGAAATCCTGAAGAGGCACAGAGTTGCTGGGAGCAGTCTGCAGTGTTTTCCCTGCTATTTATAGCAGTTAGCAGAAATGGAGGTGTGCGTCATATTAAACTCAGTAGCACTGTGTCTAAGAGAGAGTTAAGAAGGTGTATAGTGTACTGAATATGTAGTATAGATGTAGAGCAACACATTTCTTCAGTTCATTTATTCTACTGAGGTAGAGCTCAGATTTACCCAAGTACTGCAAAGGAATTTTGTTTTTACTCTTTCCTATGTAAAATTTCAGGCTTCTTGGGCTGTTTGTTGGGTTTGGTGTTGGTTTGTTGGTTGGTTTTTGGGTTGTTTTTGTTTTTGGTTTTTTTTGGTTTGGTTTGGTTTTTTTTTACAAGGAGGAATGCTTATCTCTATTGCACAAAGTTTAAACATTTTAGGTTTTAACCGATTTTAAAATAGCACAGGATAAAAACATATCTTTACTCTCAGACCTTTCCAAGCCTCCGGTTCTGGGCATTAAGTTGTAGAGGCAGCATTACTTATCACTGGGTACTCATTTCAAGAGAAGATTTAGCTGTTCTCTGGCAGAATATAGTCTGGACATTTACGTAATGGCTGTCTCCCAGCAGATCTTCCAGTAAAGACATTCAATATTTCCTTTATTTTAACATATGCTTACTTATGTAGATATTCTTTCTGAGCTAATAGAAGAATTGCTTCTCTCTAAACTTCCAAGAATCGCTTATCCCTAATACATTTTTTCCAAAGTTGATTGATATGAACAAATGGAAAGACCTTTAGCGACCATCTCTCTGTTGTTTAACAAATGGCTTGACAGGAGGTCTTTTTTGACAAGTCTGTCGGCATATGTGCTATAAATGCGCGTAGAGATGTCCTAGCCTTCCTCAGAACACATCACTGCAAAAGGCTAACTGTCTAGGGCTGGTTTCGTTCAGTCTTGTTTTGTGTTTTTTTCCCGGGAAAAAACATTCATAATCTCCTTTTTAAAAGTTGTAATTACAAAAATTGAGTAATTATCCTGTAGTTATAAGCATTTTAATATGCCAGATCCTTGTACCGGTAGTACAGTAACAGGAGTCTTGGCAAAGTGTTTCCTGACGGAGAATCCCATGACTTTGTAAGTGAAAATCATCAAAAGAAATGCGTAGGGTCATGTGAATATTTAAGTGTTCAGAAGAGAAAAATACAGCTACATCTAGAAAAACACTTAGTTGAACACATTTTTTAATGCTGAGTTTATATAATTTAATTTATATAAGAATTCACTGAGTGAGTCCATTATATGTGAAGAGTCACTTGCAATGAGAAAATTCTGCCCTGCAGGACTGCCTGAAGAGCCATGAGGCACAAAGTTTTCTCTTCTCTTCCTGATGCCTATCCTCCAGCTTTTATTCAAATCTGGGTGTGGATTGCTGCCCTGGCTGGAGGGGATACAACCTCCTGGCCCAGGAAATCCTCTTGTCTATTGGAGGGAGCGCTGTTCAAGGTCTCCCATCATACTTTCATGGGATAGCAAGTAGCTTGTGACTTCTTCCACTGATTCACTGAAAGTTGTCCTCTTACATTCCTAAGAATTTTTTTTAATAGTCATGTGGTGAAGGAGTTAATAGGGCTGGATCGTGTGTGATGCTTAATAAGTATATGCAGCGCAAGCATCGCTGCAGATAACACGCTCCATCTTGAACTGCAACATACTGAACCTGTCTGGTAAGCAGAGATTGTCATATATGCATCCCAAGTGATAGGGACAACCACATATCAAAGCCGTTGCACACACAGCAGCACATTTTGGTAATTTAACTACCTGGGCCAAATTGATCTGAAGTCAGAAGCAGACTCCAGAGTAACCCAAGATATATATCCCAACTAGGTTGGTAACTATCAAAAGAACATCATTTGCTTAGGGGATCCTCTCACTGCACACTCCTCTGCATATTAACTGTGAACTGGAAAGATGTTTGCTTTCAAACCCTAATTTGTGCTGAAAACTCATTGAATTCATTCAACTTTAATTATTTGTGTAAATTATTTTTAAATGAAAGGAGGCCATGTAACTTTTAAGAATTAAAAAAGATGCTTTGTTTTTTTTTTTACTTGCCACTCTCCATGTAGGCTCTGAATGCTATTATGTCTAGCACTGTGCTATGATGTAGATAAGCTGGAGGCTGTATTGCTGCAATTAATATTGTTAAGATACAAGGTCTCAGTGGAGCCAATCCTACTGCTAGGATTGTAGTGAATGATTCTGCATCCTGAGGGAAATCTGCATAACTTCATCTGCGAATTTAGTGTGAATTCCCACTATCGATCATTCAAGTTGTTCTTCTTTTCCTTTTTCTTCCTTTTTTTTTTTAGCCTCTTTATTTTGCTTCAGATGCTTTTATTAAAATGCCCTTTGAATCCCCAGCCATGGAGGTGTGAATAACAGAGCTGAATATCTTATAATTTTAAAATCACCTTCCTGTCCACTTGCTTGTTAGGTTTAGCAGAAAATGAGAAAAAAAAGATTGGGATGTAGGTGATATTTAGTTCCACTGAATAAATAAAATATTAATTACATAATTAGATATACAGGTTTTTAATTATCACTTGTCAGATTCTCCCGATTCCACCAGCTGTTTACCTGGGTTGTCTCCTGTGGATTTAGAGATTTCGCCTCCCCCAGCCCTTGCACAAGTTACACATTTTCCTGGCATTTTTCAAGCCAGTAATGAAACAAGTCCTTTTCCTTTTTTACTTTGAAATAAAAGCTGCTGCTTCAAGGTGCACCACAGATCCCTCATCTCAGTTCTCCCCAAGAAAATGGTTGCAGACAAGAAACCGTGCTTAAAAGTTAAGAAAATACTGTTTGTTTCTAGCCAGTTGCATGTCCAAAAATCACGGGCATCTTGACTTTTTACTATTTCTTTTTAGTATTAACAATCATTGTAGTTATTTGGAAAGATCATTGCACATCTTTTGGAAGCGATTTCTTGGAAGACAACAGCAAGAGTTGCGGCCAGGGAACGAACTTGTTAAGCAATAAGATATTCTACAGAGCAAAATATGCCAGCTCTAAAGGAACAGAGTAGATTTTAGGCACCAAAAGGAAATATTTATTTAGTAAACTCTGCAATCTCATTCCTAGATGTTTTTGGAGCTGCTTTCTGTCTGCCTTTCCCTACTGGTCTCTGTGTTAGGAGTTTGAAAAATCTGGTTCTAGTTTATTTTATGTATTTCTAGTTTTTGTTCTGTTTAGTGTTGCTATTGGTGGGAATTGGACGTGTTTTGGAAAACCACTGAACCTTGAACTCGGACTTGAGAGGAGAAAAACTCATTTTCAAATATTCTGCTTTGAAAAATTTGTTAGCTGCTTAGACTGTGTCCCACCCTCCTTTACTGACGCGGGATCTGAATTTATTTTCTTTTCTGAAATATTTATAGCTGGGATATACATCAGGGTTTAAACAAACAAACAAAAAAAGAAACACTGGTGTGTGTATGCATGTTTATTTTCTGTGTGCTTGTATGCAGAGTTTCTGTAAGTATCTTACACCATGGGATGGTGGAATTTGCCAACTTTAGGTCAAAACTTGAACTGAACTCGTACTATATCGTTTTCTGTCTCTGCCGATGTCTGTGGCCCACTGAAGGAGGTTTATGAGTTGGCTGAAGCCTTTGAGAATGAAATGTTGTTTTTTCAGCTCAAGCAGTAGACTCGTGCTTTTAAATCCAGACATTTTTGGCTCAATTCCTACCAATGTCAGTCCATTTCTGTAAAACAACTGAAGTGTTTTAATTGTAAATCTATCCCTTTCATGTAACTCAGCCCTAGAAATTTGGCCTAAGTTTGTTCAGAGTCTTTTCTGTTTGTTATGAAACCAGCTAAGTTAAGGGCAGTCTGGTTTTGAGTTAGGAAAACAGAGCTGCAGGCATTTGCAGAGCATCTAGTCCTTGCTTTCAGCATTTCTGTCCAGGTGGAAGGCAACGGCCTGACCTATGGCCAGATGTCCTGGTTTGAGTGAGAACAGAACTAATTCTGTTCAGTGATTTTACTTTTCAGCTCAGTTCTTCTAACTCCCTGCACTGTCTGAAGTCAGCAGCCTGTTTTCACAGTGTCTGGCTGCTGTCAGTGATAACACCCTGTGGTTAGAGTTAGAACCAAGGGTTGGTGTGCAGACCAAGGTCACTGCTGGATCTTGTGTAGCACATTGGGGTGCAGAAACTAAAAAGTGGCACCTGCAGGGAGGAGCGGACAGGGCAGGTGACCCCAAATTGACCAACGAGGGATTCCAGCCCATGTATGTCATATTCAGTATAAAGCTGAGGGATCAGGAGGGTCTCATCTTTCTTGCCTGCGTTGCTGGGCCCTGGTCAGCTTGGCTCGGGTCCTCTTCTGGTTTCTTCCTGGGAGCACCTGAGGAGGACTCGGTCCGTTCTGCATTCGATCCTGATCTGTGTGTTTCTGAATCCGGTACCAGAACCCAGGTTCTGAACACATCTCCCATCTGCTGCTGGGCCCAGTCTGGAACTCTCCTGGTGCCTGCTCCACAGCATCAGTGGTGATGGTGACCTAATTACCATCAGGGGGTTGGGTTTGATACTGGTTGTGTATATATTGTATATATTCTATTTTTATTATTTTCATTTTCATTCAAGCTGTTCTAGTTTCCTTTGCTAATCGCTCAGTCTTTCTCCCTTATTCCCTTTCTCTTCTCTTCTGGGGAAGGAGGGGGGTTAACAGAAAGCGTCTGTTAGAGGTCTAAGGGGCTGCCCTGACCCTAAACCGTGACACCAGGGAACCTACACTTACAAAGCATTTGCACAATGAGAAGAGAGTCCCTGCCCTAAAAAGCACACGTGCTTAAGCATTTTTGCTTCATTTCTTGCAGAGCTGAGAAAGGACACCTTCTCCACAATAACATAAATGTGGATTCAAGGTGGCCAAGGCTAGAAAAGTGAAGGAGTTACCATTTCTAATGAATGGACAATAATTCTGTCCAAATAACTGAATTATCTGAGAAACTATTGATGGTCCTGCTTATTCTTCTAAGTATGATATTCTTCACCATCTTGAGGCCATGTGACTAGTTTCTTACCATACCCACTTTCAACTGCATAGGCTATTAAATTCCAGAAGCATTGGATTATGTAGCTGATATGCAGGGGATAGCTAAACATGAGTGTGAACTGGAAATACTCTATATAGTTATAATTAGTAACATGACTGGCATTGCAGTCCATTTTCTCTTATCACTGTAGCCTTCATAACTGCTTAGATCAAAATATGGATGTTTCTTGTCACTCTGTGTTAGCCCAGCAAGTCTGGAATAATTTTGATTTTGCTGAAAATGCTGCTTCTTAGGTTGCTATACTTCATAACTTGCCTGTAAAACCACATACGAAAATGAGTGAATTTTACTTTGGTACCTTACGGATATCCATGGAGACATGGATCAGACACACACAAATATGTATCTCACATCTTTACTTACAGGTAAGTGGAGCAGATAAAGTCTTTCTCCTGATAATGGTTCTGTTATCTTTGGCCTTCTAGATATTATTCTGTTTTACAGTCATTACTGTAAAGAATTTTTAACAACTCTGTTTCCCTGCTAATAGTCTTTGTAACTGTATCCCAGACGCAAACCCTTTTTTTTGTAGGGGAAAAAGCAAAATGGGGGAATGACACGGGGGGGGGAGGGGGGGGCAAAGGCAATTTCATTGAAGATTTTAAGATGCTTAGTTACAGATCTGCAGGTGCTGTGCTATCCCCAGTGCTCTCAACACTTAAGATAATGCCATCTGGAGGAAGTTATTTGTTGGGACAGGACAGTGGTTTAAACTTTGAAGTCAGTAATAAACAAAGTGAAGCAGCTGGAATCTGGCAGAAGAAGAAACAAGCCATTCACATCAGCCTGAGCTATTAAAGGAATGAGAGCATTGCACTGGAGTTGTTTTTACATATGCTTGGAAGTTTATTCTTGCTCTAGAAGTTCACTGCTTCAGTTGTTACGTTGGAGAGTAGAGGGAGGGCTGCTGGGGGGTGATGGTTGTTTTTAAAGTTTAGGAGGCAATGTGTAGGTAATTACAGTAATTTTGCTTCTGGTTTTATACTGAAACAATAACTTGGGTCTCGAGCCTTCAAACCTCTCCCTATTTGTTGTCTTGAAGATGGCTCTGTTCACTTGCAAGATATGAGTCTCATTTTCCTTTGGCTAGATTTAAACTGGAAGTTTTATTTAATGTACGGACACTGGCTTGAAGGAGTTAAAGCACGTGGTTTTCATTTGGCTTAAAAGTCAGACTTGTTTAGTCTTTTTATTTTGCCAAATAGAAAAATTTTTCAAGAAAGACTTAAACATTTTTCTTTGTTCTTATTGTTGCCATATGGCATTAGTAACCAAACCTCCCTTCAGTGTCTTTAATTCCTTTTCCATTTGGCATACAGTCGCGATACACTTGTATATAGCATACTCTCAGTGTGACGGTACCTCTTAGAGAAAAACTCCCTTCACAGGTCACCGGATGGTTGACACACCATTAATTTTTATGTTTCTGTTAAACAAAGACCTAGAAATTTAGTACTGTACATGAATTTGTTATAGATTGCCAAGAACAGGGAAAAATTTCTAATCTGAAATCTGACCTTTTCCATCAGTGGGTCACCAAGATGTTTTCAGTCACTGTTGAGTTTCTACCTGTCAAGGACCCTTACACGCTTGGTACGAGTGGCAGTTTTCACAGTTTATATGAATGTGTTCTATTAGATGGTGACAATGAATTTGGAGAACCGGAGGTCGCCTCAGGTCATATGTTCCATTTATTGGATTTTAACAAGGAAAATTTTTATAAATACCTCTAAGTACACGATTACCAAATTGTGCTGAGTACTTCCAGAGCCTCTAAAGAGGGGGAAAAAGGTTGGGAAGATTACCTGCCTTCCTGCCCAGCACTGCTTTGTGCAGGGAGGAATTTTCCATTCCGTTTTTATGGCGTATCAGAGAATTATAACCACCACTGCAATTTGCATATTTCTGTTGGTGAAGAGATACGTGTTTAAGAGAGAACCTTCTTAGTATTGGTTATGAGCTGTTCTTTGATGGTGGGAAGAAATAAAATGGAGTATCAAATTGTTAAATGTGATCTGACCAGGGACTGTACAAGTTCCATCAAAAGACAGACACCAGTCAACACATATGACTAAAAACATATCTGTGAGCAGGAGTACAAGCATTTAAACCTGTGTGCTTGTATTTGTGTCTGACTTCACATACCCATCCCTATATGTGTATATGAATGTGTTTTATGCTCCGTTACATCTCGTGAGGTGATAACGATGAGGTGCATGGGAGAGTACCTTAGGAGTTGTATCTTTGGGCCAATGTAGAGTTTCAGGACTAGCAAACAATTGCAGTCATGGAGCAGAATCTCCCACATAGATGAAATAGGAAATCCATGGGGTTTTTTATAGAGTTAAAATGCAGAAAACCCAGGTTCTGAATTTTCTGTGTACATCTAACAACATCAAAGACTTCAGATTTCATAGAATCACAGAATCATTTCAGCTGGAGGAGTCCTTCAAGATCATCTAGTCCAACCTTATTCCTAGACCTATCAAAACCACTGAGCCATGTCCCTAAGCAATTTCTGTCTTTAAAATGTTTATTTTGGGTATTTTTAAGCCTATCTTTAAAGATTTTTAGATAACTCAGAACCTGGCAACTTTTTTTGTTGAGCAAGTAGCTGGAAGTACTCTTAATTTTAACATTTTATATCTCTCATAAAACTGAATTATAGCATGTCTGTAAAAAATATTAGAGTACGTGTTAGGAAGAATGTAGACTAATCTGATACTCTCTTTCAGCACCGCAGAATCAAATATTTGGGAAGTTACTACAGAGCCTTGGAATAAGGGAATATGCTTTTTTATTTTTTTACTTCCCTCCTCCATTTTCTTTCTTTCTTTTTTTCTTTTTTTTTTCTTTTTTACAAACCTGAAAACAGCTGTTGAAACAATGACATCATGGAATGTGACATGACTATGGAAATTATTAACAAAGTCAAGCTTTGAAAGCATCAAGCTAAGTAGAGTGTTGGAGAGTTGCTTTAGAGTCTAGGATGATTTACAGAGTTTCCTTGGGCATTACACATTCCCGTCTTTACTGTGTGTCAGCTTCACATCTAACCAAATAAACGCTTCAATTTTCTTTGGTGCCCCTTCTGAATAACCTATTTTTATCATGCAAACATGGCTGCAGACTAAGCTCATGGAAGTACTTCTGGAAAAACAAACTACATATGTTGCTTGCACATCTTTGTGGTGTTACCATAAATGTGCTTATGAGTAATGTCCAGAAGATGTAGGATTTCTCATGTCTTATTACTGCTCGTGTGTTAGGTTTGTTGAGGCTCTTGCCAACCCAAATGCTGGCAGCTGTGCTTAGCAGAGGGATTTGGGCTGGGGGTGACAAAGGCTGTCCAACTAGTGAGGGTAGTCTGGTGAAACTATGGACACCGCTTCTTGCAAAGTGCATGAGTGGCTGTGGCGAGCAGGTGACGTGTTGATTCCTTGGGGACACGAGAAATGCTCTTGTGCTCTTGCTTTCTTCTCCAGTGTCCTGTCTTCCTGAGGGGAAGGAGGCTTGGCTGGCACAGGTTGCTCCATGTACTGGCTTTACTGTCTTTGGCCTCATTCGTGTTTAACTTCCTAGGCTGTTGGCTGCTGTTCTAGCATGAAAAACAGCAGATGAAATTTTATTTTAGTAGTGAGGTTTTGTTGTTTTAATTAGCCATTTGAAGCGTGCTTTGCCACACGTCAGATGAAAGCAGATTACTTCTACAGTGACATAGTAGATAATTACCTGGGGTGAAAGAAAGTGTAACTTCTTGGTTTTATTGGGAAAATAGTGTTTTAATTACCTAGTCTGTCACAGAGGGAGGATTGTTACAGCTCACTGGAATAAGAACAAACTCCAAGAAAGCCTTTGCTGTTGTACACAGATTCATATATGTTTGTTTTGCTTGTAGCTGCTGCACTGAAAAGAAATGTCCCGAGAGCAACTGGAATCTCAAATGCTCTTTCTGTAGTTTGGTGAATTCATTTCATGTCGTTTCTCCCATCGTCCTCCATTCTGTGTTTGTTGTCCGATTTCACATCTTGCTCCCCCTGCTCCGTGAATTGATTCATCTTGTCTCCTTCTGATGGCTAAATAGAGTAACTTTTGCCCATGACCCTTCTCCCTTCCCATCTTTGGTTTCTGGCTCCAGGTTGTTTTCTACCCCTCCACTGGTTCCCAGGCAGGAGGGCTTTTCAGCACTGCAGTGATCTTTCACAGCTGCTGAGCAGCCAGTGCTGCTGGAAGCTCTGTGAGACATGTTCTTCTCACTTGCAGGGGCTGCTGGTGTGGTGGTGGCTGGGCTGTGTGGGGGCTTGTCCCTCTCCCAGGAGATCCCACATTTTGCAGGACTGCAAGAATGGGAAGTGGCAAGATGCCATCTCAGGCTTGCTGGAAGATGAACGTGGCTTGTAAAGTCCTGCAAGCCACATCTCCAGGGGACAGGCTGTTTGCATTTTCTCTGGAGTTTGTCAGAAGATGAAAGAAGGAAGATAAACCACAAAGGAGTACCAAGAAGGACCCTTAATGAGTCAGGGAAATGGGGCAGAGATAGGGAAGGACTAAAACAACTTCTCATTTGTGTTTTGGGCAGCTGAAGCATTGATAGGATGTTTTGTTTGTTTGTTTTTAATGTAGGACTTACAGCCAGTGGTTTCAGCTTGGCTTGTTTTCCTTTTTATGGTATGTGGTCTTGAACAACCTGAACGTTTTCTAAGGGTTTGATACAAACTGACATGCTCATGTAGATGGAATTTAGAAATACTGTTAGTACCTATGGAACTCATTTCATATCTGTGGAAAATAGCAGCATGCATATTTGAAATCATTCTGGGTCTACTGGAGATTATATATGTATGTGTATATGGATGGTATAGGTGTCTGTAAATACAACCCAGTCTCTGTGTGCACAGAAATTCATCCCTTTGTTATCTGATGTAAGAGAACTCCAATGGCTGAAACAGTCTCGAGACTGGACAGTAAAGGTGTCTGTGCCTTCGTGTTTCCATGGAGTGATGCAATATGCAGATGACTTCAGTGCAATTTATTTGTCATAGACAGCAAATAATGTTTTGTTCTTCTTTTTTTAATGTTTTTTTTTTTTTTTTTAGATGAGGATGCTGCCCCACATTTAAATTCACGTGTTTCTGCAGCGAAGGTGTCAGTGAAGCTGCCTTCAATGAACACAGATAACCAAACACAGAGTGTGAGTAGTATATGTGGCGATTCAGATTCTTCAGGGACAGATACGTTTTAAAGCTTATGGCTTTTTATGTCACTAGCTGTCTGAAAATTTTGTCATTAGCACGTTTGTCTGCCTAGAGTGATAGTCTGGGTGTCTCATCAAAATACCAGTCTTCCAGTACTGTTTATTTTCTACTGTTGTTCTTATAATTTTGTTATGATTTTAAATTTAGGCAATGATTCTGTTTGTGAACCTATCAGATATTTTTAAGCAAATAAAAATACAGTTCTTTCAGAATTGTTGTGAGTTTATGTCGATAAAGGCCATTTAAATATTTATTGTTTGTACAGATGAATGTGGAGGTGATTGGTATTAAAATCCACGACAAGAGTCTGTCTCACTGATAGAAAAAAGAATCTTGGCTTGATATAATGTCTGTACTGTCACAATGTGAGTCAAAGGGAAATATATTTGAAACTAAAGTGTGCGAGAAAATTGTGTTTCTAGGTACCTTCAAAGCTTGTTCATCTTTAGAAGATTGCTATCACAAGACAGTAATTCAAAATTATATGTAAAAGAGACCATTAGAGTTTGTATTCTTATTTTTTTTAGATTTACAAGAATTTTTCAGCATTTTGATGTTTGTTTCCCTAAAGATTTTTTTCCCATCTAGAAACATGTCTGAAGGAGAGATTGTGTAGGTAAGGTTATTTGTTTACATATGTAAATATAAGTTTCTTGTTCTCATGAGACAGAGCTAGTTAATGCAGTCTCAACACTTCAGAAGCCAAATAATCTCTAGTCATCCTTTCAGGGACTGCTCAATATTTTATTGCCTCAATCAGGACAATGTCATTGATCCCGCAGTGGTTGCGGAGGGACGGTCATCTGCCCCAAGCAGCATCCAAGCAAAATATAAAAGAGGAATTCTGCCATGTTCCAGTGGGTAAACTAGGAGAGGAGCTCTTCTCCAAGCAGGGCAAACACAGCTTTTGCTCTGTTCTTCATCCAGTCTGAGCTCTTCATGGGATATCCGTGGGAAACAGGAGATACTTTCAAAGACATGGGGCATGAAGGCATCTCTCAAAAGCTAGGGGAAAATACTCCTTTTTGGTTGACTTGTACCTTATTGTGACACAGGAGCGTATAATTTCATCTGCACAGCTTCGCTGCATCACTTAAGGAGAGACACTTTGTTGTTGCAGATACTCGTAACTGTGAGCGGTTCCCGTTACTCTTATTTTGGGGAGCCTGCACTGATTTCATCTCTCCGTAACGAGAAAGATTAGAAGTTCCTCTCGCTTTTATTTTGATCTCATTGACCACAAGGTTCAGTTGATTTGCTGCAGAATCTGTAAGGGTAAATGGAAAAAGAGAGCAACTGTTTAAGGGTGGTTATATCCAGAGGATTCAACCTGAAAGGGAATCTCTTTAGCACCTTACAGAGTTGATTTCTTGTTTGTCTTGACAGACTTGTAAGGAACGGATTTGGGTGAAGGGTAAAAGCACAACAGGCCTCATGAAAAAGGCAGTATCACTTTAAATAAAAGAAAAGGTACAAATAAAACAGCGTTACTGAGAGCTGGTTTTCAGCATATGATGCCACAAACATTGTCTCCAGTGTTAAAGCTGCTTCTAGACATTATTGCACTGTGATGAGCCACCAGGAGCAGAGGAGAGTATCTGCAAGGTTGTGCTGATGCTGCTGTCTGTGGAACTGTGCTATAAATCAGACTGTTGACATGATCAGTGCTTTAAAAAACAACAGCCTTTTAAGGAAAGTAGAGATGTTCTTTCACCTGCTGCAGCAGGTTGCTCACCAGGGCATCTAGTTGTCGCACTAGAACAACTAAGAGGATAATGAAGTACACTGAGGAGGGCAAGAGCTTCTTAAACCAGCTTTCCTGCAAGAGAAAGCCTTCAGGAAACTATGTTCCAAGTGCTCTGTCAATCTGCTAGGTTTTTTTAGGATGCTTATATATAATCTAGGTCCCCTTTTTGGCAGTGTAAATAGCAAACGACCTGTACTGTTCTTGTGCCTGGATCAGGGCTGTGTTTTGCTAATCTAAGTACAGTAAGGGAGTCAAGAATATGCAGGCAGCTGACAAACAAAGGAGAAGACAGGAGACAGCAGATGGAAACACAGGCAAGGAGGGTGCACAGGAAAGGTTGTGACAGCCCTGGCCGGTGGGAGAGACAGTTGTCTCATCATACCAGGGAAACAACTGTGTTGGGTTTTACTGTCTGCAGTGCTGAGCATCTTGCATTCTCCTCTCTTTCTCTTGTTTTTCTTTTCTTGGGATCAAACACATTTAAGTCAAAGGTGTTGTCATTGACCGAATACTGAAGAAGTGAGTTGTGTTTTTAGGCAAATACATCAGAAAATGTCTAGTGAAGACCATATTCAATCAGTTCTGAAAATTCCCTGTCAAGTTACATTCTCTCCCAACTCAACATGTCTGATTGATGTTTTTGGAAGCTTCTGGGTTCCTGGTACTGTGCTTCAAAGATGAGCTGCTGCTGGTGGGGATTACACTACAGCAGTGGGATCTGCTAACTGTTCATCCCCACTGCAGCCTCTGTGGTTCCCATTCCAAGAGAATTTTGGAGAGATGAGGAAATTGCAAACTATTTGCTTTTCCTTCCCCAAAGCTTCCCCAGAATGAAGTATCCTGCACATAAACAAAAGGTGACCTCTGTAAATCTGGCACCCTGTGCATAGATTGTATTACAGTTATTTATATTCCTAGGAAAAGCTAAAGGCTGTGGGGAGAGAGGAGGCTGTTGCTTTGGTTTTAATCAGAATTTCCCTTTTTCCTTTGAAATGGAAAAAAAAAATCTCTTCTAGAAATTTATCTATTTCTTACTTTTGGATTCAGTCTTGTATTTCAGATTCCTGTAAATAGTTTTCCGGAGTTAGAAATGGTAAGCACATGTTCTGTGAACACAGCCAAGCCGTGATAAGGAATTCATCTGTCTGCGTCTCCAAGTTCCATTTTGTTTCTACAGCTTTTATGATTGAAAATGCACATTTCTCATGGGCACTCACAGAACTGAAACAGCATGATTTGCAAGCTTGCTAAATGGATTTCTTCCAACGAAGTCATTGGGGTATGTCATCAAAGCTTAACAGCATCAAATAGAATTCCATCCAGGAAAAGTATTAAAAAAACACCTCTATACAGCTATATTTTTCAGCTAATTCTCAGCAGCAGAGGAGGTGGGGGAGAAGGGGTGGTGTTACTGGGTTTCAGGATTCTAGTGTGGAAACCAAAACCCTGGCTTTATTTTTTGATTCAGCTGAATTCCTGATGAAGCTTGCTCGTGTCTTATGTTAGGAAAGCACTAGAATGAGGGTATTTGTTCATGGCTTGGACTTGCAGTATAGGAAAGTGCAAAACTGAAATGTCAGAAGTGTTTATATTTGCAGAGCATCTTTTTCTGGCTTTGATAAGTAAAATGTGGCAGTTTGGAAGTGAGGTGCTCAAAGTCCAGGAGGTTTTTCTTCCCCTTCTCTCCCTCCCTGAGAAACAAAAGAGAATGCTGTATGGTGATGTTGGCAGCAATAAAGAGAATGGGAAGATCTGGAGGGACATCATGCAATTCCTGGCACAGGCAGGGATCCTCACTCCCAGGCCAGCACACACTCTCGGGATAGGACCCCAGCCAGAAGCTGGGAGATAGCTTGTCTGATCCAGAGTCACCCATCCCCTGTTCCGCTGAGTTATCTTGGTTTTCAGTATAGGAAGTGGAAAATTTCATGTGCATGCTTCATCTTATATGTATTGTGGGAAATTGGATAAAGTGAGTTTTCTGTTATTCCTGTTCACCTTCATGGCTCAGAGATGGAAGTTGTCAAAATTAACTGCTAAAAACATCTGCTAACCGTCCAAGGTGCTTTACAAATTGCTACAGGATAACATTTCTCTCCTAACTGGGTAAAGATGTATGTGCCAACCTCCTCCCTGTGAATTAACTACTCAGATGTTTAAAATTACACATGTGAGAAAATTTGCTGGATCCCAGTCTGAAATGCAGCCATTTAAGAGCTGGAACCCTGCAGCTGTTTAACAGCTCACTGTTAACACTCGACACAAGAGCTTAAGATGGGAAAGCAAGACGATTGCTTCCTACGGAATTGATATGACATGAGAAGTTCATCCTTCCTATGGGTGTCCAACAGTGTTTTGTGTGCAGAACTGAAAGCTATTGTATAAGCTTTGTGATATTTGTACTGGTTGGCAGGCGTGTTCCTATGGAGCTGTCTTTTTTTTTTAACCCCTTTTGTTTGCTGCACTCCTGATTTAGGTACTTATCTTTCATAAGCTGTCTCTAAAATATTAATTATTAGGATAATGTGTTGATGCCTCCCCCAACCTTCCAGGACTTGGATGTGATTTTGTTTCTTTGATCCTGCAAATGTGGCCAGATCATTTATCTAAATCTTGCTGTTGTGACATTTTTGAGCCAGGTAAGGGAACTGCAGCAAAAGCTTTTTCTGGAAATCTCAACAACAACGAAAAAATCTAAATCTCACCGTGGTGGTGTGACCAGCTGAGAAGAAGCCATCACAATGCCCTGGGCCCTGTCCCTGTGGCAGTAACATGAACACACAATCCTTGCATCCACATCTAGAGCTTTTGTTATATTTTGGGTAGGAGGTGAAACCTGCTTTTGCCTTTTGCTCTCATCCTCTCCGTTCAGAGGTGAGTGCAGAAAGTGGACTATTACAGTTTAGGGGTTACTTTTCTTCCTTATCGCTTCATATTTGATTTAGATACGAGAACATAAGATAACAGTCAAATCAGAAGTGGAATCAGAAGCCTGTGAGGTGCTTTGCTCATGGAGGAGTTCATTCCTCAATATTTCCAGTCCAAGAAAGGGCTGTTTTGGGAAGAGGTGCTTTTTCACCCCTCTGTAGAGCTTATTTGGGGCAGAGAAGCAACACTGTTCTGATCAGACATCACCCTGTAGATCTTCCAGGCTGATGGGTCTTGCACTGAAGCTGTTGAGTAACTTGACAGGATACATAAAACGACCTAAAAGCCAGCAGGGTTCTTGCCCACGTAGTTGCCATTGCAGGCCTAGGGCAGTTCTCAGAAAATAGCTGGGGAAAAAAGGAGATGCCTTGAACTGGCTGCAGGCAGAGCTCCCTGTGCAGGGACATGCTGGGCTCATAGCAGTGAGGTCGTTCCTTGCCGTACAGTCTTGGCACACCAATTTCGTACTGTCAGCTGAAAATTATATGTATAGTTGTACTCACCCCACAGCCTGGACAGCTGACTGTTTCATCACCACGTAAAAATCTTGCCACTGAAATGATGACTTAGAGCTTATTTTTAATAGGTTCTGGGAGATGTTTATTGCAGTGACCGGGGATTTTGTTGAGTGAGTGGCATCCCGTCATTTTTTTTCCCCCCTTTCTTTTTATTCTGACAGTCCTGGAAATTGTGCTTCTCCTGTGTGATGTGCCCTTGGAGAAGGGCGTTCAGCATCCTGCATCTGTCACATAAATACCATCTTCCCTTTCCATGCTGCGGAGTCGCGGCTCCTTCCCTGCTGTGTTTCCTTAATCGGCACCTATGGCAAAGCAGCAGGCACCGAGCCACGGATCAAACGTGGTACTTGCTGTGAAATGCAGCATCTGCTTAAATGGCTCTTACATCTGTTAATGCCGATTGTTTATCGCAGCTTTCTAGGCAGTACGGTGCCAGGTGCCGTAGAGTAAGGGACTCCTCTGGCCCATTTGCAGCTCAAGACTGAGGAGGATTTCCCATTCTGTGCTCTGCCATTGCCTCTTTTGATGCCAAACTTTGAGCAGCTGATTCTGGTTTGCTTTGTATTTTTTCTCCAGGTCAATTAACTAAAGCCATCTTTGCAATGTGTATATTCTTTTTAAATGCAGTCACATTCTTACCTCCTTTAATTTCGATAAGGCTGTTGTTCAGGCCAGGGAATGCCCTGGTTTTCTTTAGGTTCTTACAGACCTTTATAGGGATAATAATGGCTGGTTTCTGCAAGTCCTAAAACCAGGAGGGTGCAAAGGGATGAGATGGGGATCACACCACAAAGAAGCATCCTTATGGAAAACAAAGAGCCATAGTGGGGATTGTAGGGTGACTGGTCCTTCTTTCATGCTTGTAGCAACAGTTCTGCATCTTCTTGTTGAGCTGTTGGACAGGTAAAGATCCTTGAGGGAGGAACAGGGTTTTTTTTTCTCTGCACTGAACCAATAAATAACAGCGGAGAACTGCTCATCCCTGCCTACCCGGACTATTTTTGTTGTTATCTTAATTGCTTCATTCTCACAACCTGCACTCAGTCTTCTCAGAAAATCAGAGCCTTGAACTTCATTCCAGGATCTTGAGGAAATCTCCCATCGCCCTACCACTTCCCAGCCTCTCTCATCCTCAGGAACAAACCCTATCTCTCTCTGCTTGATGTAGTCTGAATTTCCTCAGGGATTATCTAAACAGAGCCCATGTGATCCATTTCTCTCAACCTCTCTACAAATGGGAAAGCATAAATCATGGGGCCCTACAAATAAACACAACTGGCAAGATGTTTTTCTTCTCTGTCTGAAGTTACACCAGTTCTTTAATCTGCCGCATCCTGGAAGCATGTCTGTTCAGAGAAAGTACAACCATTATTAATGTATACACAATGTTCTTCTGCCGTTTCTTGCAAGCTATAAGGGGAACCCTACACCAGAAACATTGAAAGAAATGCAACCATGTGAATGCCTCTTACTGTTTTCACTTCTCTTCTTCAACTCAACTTTGAAATCAGAAAGCACTCCTGCTTTTAAGGAAAGGAACAGCCGGTTAAGAAAGAAAATCCTGACTGTGAAATCCCACTGTAGCTTAATTTTCCGACTTCGTTCAAGTGTTGTGTTATAGTTGGGGGGGTGTCGGGACATCACTGATTCTGAAAATATTCTTTGTAAACTGAAGAAAGGGTAAATTCTTGCCATAAAGAAAACAACTCCAAGCAGAACACTTAAAAATGCTGCAAAAACTGGAGATGTTTTTACAGTTAAACCTCGTCTGGAGTTCATTTAAAATAATCGTGTTTACATGGAGGTGAATTAGTGCGCTGAGCTCTGCCAATGCCTCACTGTAGTTAAAAGTACACAGCCAAGAATTATAACCGTGGTAATTCAGTCCCTGAGTGCTGTGCTCCCAGGTATGTGCAAGAACCCAGAGGCAGAACGGCCAGTCTGGGAGAGTGGTGGGGAGCCAAAATCACTTTTATCGTTGACAAACCTTGTAGGTATATTCCAGAGGGATTAAGTGCTGGCTCCATGCTTTGTCTTTCAATATGAAACAAGTATTTCTGTGTATGTGAAAGATAAGCCTATAAAGAGGTCCTATTGCTATGTCCCTGCTGAGGGTGGGATTCAACTTGCTGGATAATGAAGATGTTCACGTCTCTGCCAGCCCTCTGCACCTCATTATAGTTTTTGGAACAGGCCTTCTAGTACATGAGTCACCTCTGCTCTTGGAAACACCTTCTCTGGGGTAAAATGTGCCTTTCCCTTCAGCATCCCTGGATCATAGAGTCATAGAAATGTCTGGGTTGGAAGGGACCTCTAGAGGTCATCCAGTCCAACGCCCCTGCTGAGTGCAGGGACATCCTCAGCTAGAGCAGGTTGCTCAGAGCCTCATCAGGTCTCACCTTGAATGTCTCAACTACCTCCCTGAGCAACCTGTTCCAGTGTTCTACCACCTTCATGGTAAAGAACTTCCTTCCATCCAAACTAAATCCACTCTTTTCTAATTTAAACCCATTGCCCCTCGTCCTTTCACTCCAGGCCCATTCATCAGATATGTGACCCATACACTTTTTCTCTGTATTTAGCTTTTGTATCATGACATTTGACTTCTTTGTGTTTTCCTCTACTAGGTCTTCCTTTTCTGGAGAGGTTTCTGAGGTTTTCTTAGGATTGAATATCAGCCTGATATTACAGGCAATGGTGGTATGAGATGTTATTTAGAGAGAATGTGAACGGGCCCTCTCCAGGCTTTTTGTAAGCTCCCTTCAGGTACTGGAAGGTCCCTATTAGGTCTCCCCTGAGCCTTCTCTTCTCCAGGCTGAACAATCCCAGCTCCCTCAGCCTGTTCTCATAGGAGAGGTGCTCCAGCCCCCTGATCATCTTTGTGGTCTCCTCTGGAGCCACTCTATCAGGTCCATGTCCTTCCTGTGCTGAGGGCTCCAGAGCTGGACGCAGTATTCCAGTATTCCAGGATGGCAAGGATCAGGGGGTGGTAGAGACAAACCTACCCCAAGGGCCATTTGGGGTTGGCCTCAGAGCCTCCAAGTGAGCAGACTTCATCTTCTAACCTTTCTTTGAGGAGCGTTTGCTACTAAACTTGTATTTGGAGTTATCAGTGACCTGTATGGATCCCTACAAACATTTCACCGTTTCACTCTTGCCCTTCAGTTCAACTACTGCTGTTTTAAGGGCCGTTTGCTTGAGAATAAAACGTACTTATGAAAAGAGTTTCACATCTGACATGCATGTGTAATACCTGGGAATGTCTCTGGCATGTCTGTGCTGTGTGGTCCTTCCAGGAGCCTGAAAAATTATTTCTCTTGCTAAAATTTTGAGTGGCAGGATTAATTCCCAGCTAAGGTCTGTGAGCAATTGCAGAGAGCAAAGCTTTTTGGTTTTGCTTTGATGGTCAAAAATGCAATTGCCTTGAGTGTCAGCTGATATGAGGAAGAACTTTATTTCAGGCAGTTAATTGAAGCTTACGGTTGTTGCAAGCCCTGTCCTGACCCTGATCTCTTATCTCTGTCCATCACTATTGAGCTATTACTGGAGATGCTGCTCCTGCCTGGGCTCTCAGCCTGCTCCTGGAGATGCTGTTCCTACTCAGCCTGGTCCTGGCAGCCTGGACCTGTCCTCGCCAGGCTGCGTGTCAGCAGGGACACGTGGCCTGGCAGCTGCTCCATGCGGGAAACTCAGTTGTCGCCGTCTTCCTTGTTACTGCACTCTGTGCTGGCCAGAAAATGTCAGCCGTGGGGCTGCCAGCTTGGGCTTTGCTCAACTGCCTGCATCACTGCACGTGTGCACCCCGAGGAGACGGGGAGCTATAGCGAAAAAGGAAGACAACAAGATCGAGGGTTATAAACCATACCGAGGAAGGTGCAGAACAGACGGGGACAAGTAGGGCATGTGTGTTGGCAGCCCATGGGCTCTGTGCTGGGTGCACCCTTGTTTAGGTCTGGATCTGTATGACCACAAGATCTATTGCTCCAAGTGAGACTAGGCTGGAGGAATCTCAATGAGATTAAAGGGAGATAAAGTTACTAGAGCATCCTGAAAGCTCCTTTTTTTTGTGGGTATTGTTGCTGCTTAATGTAGGGGATCACATTTGTAGCTGATATAAGTCTGCAGGTAGCTCCATTGACTTTTATGGCACTACAGCCACTCACCACACCTTGTGCTGTAACGTTAGTGCCCTGCATGGACCCAACAGCCCCAAGCTGTTGTTTGCAGATGACTGGAGACACAACCACGTGGCCCTCAGGTGGGAGTTTGCAATTTTCTCCAGAGTATCATCCATTAAAGACATAGTAATTAGACTGCCTTGTAGTCCACAACACATTTCATGTGTTGACAGCAGTCTGCGATCCCAAAGCTATGAATGCCAGTGCTCTGAACACTCCTGGCTAATTCATTAGCTTTTAATTTGTGTAAATAACATTTCTTGGTTTTTTGTTTTGGGTTTTGGGTTTTTTTGTTTGTGGGTTGGGTTTTTTTCCTCACTTTTAGGGCCAGGGAAGCTCTTTGCCACCAGCTTTGCCTGGAGATTTGTTTCTCCAGGTGATAAATCTTGGGACCAGCAGCTGAACCAGGACACGGTGCCATTTTAATGAATTGTAACTTTAGAGCATCTTAGCATGCTTGGAAAAAATATAAATCATAGGTTACTTCTGATTTCTTTTTTCTGTTTGTTTGTTTCAGAAGTGAACAAGTAGCCAACCATTCGTTTTCTTTCAACAGGGACAGGCTAATTGCTTCAAAATGGGGCCGTGTAATATGCTGAATGCTGCTATGCAGGATCAGCCAGAACATCTGTTCCTGAGGAACGCCATGTAGGAACATCACTTCTAAACAGAGATAAGCCGGTTCAAACAGGATACGAGGGATCCTCACAAAGCTGAGAAAATTACTGTCACGGCAGCTGTAAAACCAAAAAGCTTTTGGAAATGCAGCCTGGGAATGCTGCTGTTAGACAGAAGCAGAGAAAAACTGATCTGGGTTTCTAGGCAGGACACTGCATCGTGGGGAAGCGCAGTCCTCTTGCAAAGCCTTTACTGGCGTTAAAATATTCCTTCCCAGCTCCTGTCTGCAAGAACATTTCAGGGGCTGCAGGATGGCTTAGAAGGCCATTTCTCACATGAGGTAGTTAGCTAGAGAATCAGATCATTTTCAGCAAATGTGAGATGGTTGTCACAGATTTGATTCTTCCTGCACTTTAGGCATCTGCTGGTGGCCACCACCAGAAACACAGCATAGAATGAGAAGGATACAGGACAGCTGTTCTGCTTCTTCTGTTATTTTTACAGCCATTTCTGTATCTTACCAGGTATCTCCATTAGGAAAAGGGTTGATTGGGACAGTTGTGGGGTTTTTTTCAAAGGTGTTTGCTGTGATGGGAATTTTCAGCTGTTGTACTTAACTTCTGCATGGCAACAGAAACATCTGAATGAAGGAGTGCTCAGAAACTGGATAGTTTAAAGGGTGCAAAGCTGAACTCCTACAGCAAGAGATAAGTAAGGGTGAAGGTAATGCATACATTCTGACACAGACCAGGTACCTGACTGAATGCTGGTTTTCTTTGACTTTGTCTCTGGGGAGTATTTGAATTGCTTGGGCTGCTGCTGCTGTTAGTAAAACTAACACAATACCCACACAAAATGGAAAATTTTAATGTGCAAAGGTTTTGAGCAACTTGAAAGAAGCTCTGAAAGGAGCAGCGCCAGGGACAAGCTTAGAAATGTGAAAGTATTTTGGATTACTGTGCCCAAGCCTCAGATTCACAAGATATTTAAACCACATGCCTACATTGGAGCATATGAATACTTGTGCTGGCTTCAATGAGACCCTTCTCTTGGGTATATTTAGGCATAGGCTCAGATGTCTCACTGAATGAGAAATGTAGAAGGACTCCACGTACTTCCTCCTCGGAGCCCAAATAGTGACAACTCCGAGTAAATCCCAGTTGAATACGTAAAGCAGATGAGTGCAAAACCCGCTGTGATAAATCCTCTACCAGCCCTTAAATCTTGCTGATCTTTAATCTGATAAATCTTCCTCCCTCAGACAAACGGATGGATATAGTATTTCAGCTCTCAGACCGCTTGCCGGTGTGTGTAGATGTATTATGTGCTGCGTCTCAGGGCAGAGAGCGTATGCAGAAATTAGGAATTCGGGTTCCTCAGTTAGCAATAGACAGCTTTTAGGCTGTCTTTCATTAAATCTATTATTTAACAGAAATCTTTCTTGCTTGGCAAGGAAATGCTTCTTTAGAGGAGCTGTTGCTGCAAAGACACTTCACACGCAAATTCCTGATGCTTGCTGCAGAGATGAAATAAAATAATTTCTCCTGCCTGCTCCCTGTCCTCTGCTCCTGTCCCAGCCAAGGGATTTGCTCCAGACGGTGGCGGTGGCGGGGAGCGCACTGTGCTGGGGGCTGAGGAGGGAGGTATGCTCTATTCCCTCTGCACCCCTCATGGCTTATGTCCGGAGGATGAACATGCCAAAGCCTCACCGCCGTCCGCTCCAGCTGAGCTGAGAAATGGCTGCAAAAGGACCTCCTGTTCCCATCTCCCTGCTGGCATCATCTGGTCCTTCACTGCATCCTTCAGGCACCACCGGAGGTAATGGGGAATGATTGAAAATCCCTGGGTTTGTGTTTTGTCAGAGGACGGAGCAAACCATCCTATTTCCTGCCCAATGCACCCGTGGCTCTCCCATTGCTCCCCAGACTGCGGGTCTGTGCTGCTGCATTTCACCCCGCATGGCAGGGCTGATGACCAGCCTGACTCCAAGCCCCAGCGGGAATATCCTTTTCCATTTGAAAACAACTTTTTAAAATAGTATTTTAAATTTCAGAGCTCCTGATCAAAGATATTAGAGATGTGACGGATCAGGTCAGCGGAGCAGCTTCCAGATGAGCCGCCGGCATCCCGTCGAGAGGTACCGTAGTTCCGGGAGCTGATGCTATCTGGGGGTGACGCCAGCTCTCGGCTGGGGTGTGGCTCAGTTTCCGAAAGTAACAGGGGGGTTGAAAAGTGAAGCCACTCTTGATTTCAGCTCGGAGAGGCCAAAGACAGGCAGGCGGCTGCCAACACTCGCAGCCTGGGAGAGCCAGCGTGGGAAAGGCGAGTCAGCCGCACGGCCCTGCTCCTTTCCCGATTGCAGAGGAGAGGGCAACTGGTTGTGAAAACAGTCAGAGGGGACTATTAGGAGAGCTTTAATTAGAGCAGATCCCCAGATGGGAGAAATTCCTTGCTTGCCAGAGAATTAGGGATCTCCTGCAGACTGTGCTTTATTGCCAGCTGATGCCAGTGCCGTGTCACCATTACCTGCCGGCCCGGAGACCTGTGGAGTAATAAATACTGGCTCTCACAAGGCTGTGATTAGGTGACCAGATCAGCCTGTTTTACTGCCACTCACTGTGGCCTCTGCCCTCCCATGACGGTGCTCCCTGGGCACTTTGCCCAGCGTTGTGGTGCTGAGACCATCTGGAGTCTTTCCTCAGGCTGGCTTGGGGTTTTCTGCTCCTGAATCCCCTCAGGTCAGGTTGGACTGCTCTGTCCTCAGCAGATTTGGGCTGCAGGTAAAAGGTGCAGCACAGCCTTCTTTAAATCTCAAACATCCTTTTTGAGGGTGATGGGCGCCCGGAAAACAGCATCAGGGGAGTTGCAAAGGCTGTTCTTCAGCAAGGTGCATTGAAGTCATCAGGATTACACCTCCTTTTACTGATTAAAACTAGCTGCAGTGCCAAAATATGTGTATAAATTAAAATAATTAATGCCTTGCTAGCTGGCCTTGATGCTTCCACTAAGAGGAGAGGTTTTTCACAAGCTTCTGGAGTAGAGGAGCTTCATGCAGCAGCAGAGTCTGTTTCTAGTGCTTTCTTTTTGCGAAGAGGATTTCAGAAGAGCCGTGGCTCTTGCAGCCAAAAACAGTGATAGAGGAGCTTTGTTTAAAACTGATTTAAAACATTCTATTTGGTTACGTGTTAAAAATGGCAAAGCAGAGCTGCTGCTTGGGGCATCAGATGTTGACTTCCTTGCATAGAATTACAGGAACTGAACTGAAGTCCCAGCTTGGAAGACACAGCTCCATCGGGGGTGACAGCTAGTGGCACAAAACCTTCTGCCCATGTTTTTGTGTACATTTTTTTAGTAGGATATCATAGTGCTTCCTCTGCTCTCTGCAGTGCAAGTGCCCCCCCAAGTACCACGGTGTTTTGGGTGCTCTGATTTTTGTCTTGGGTTCCTCCTCACACAGAGATGATATCATCTTTATTCCAGCCCCATTTTCTGGCTGCATTTTCTAAGTGCTGCTTTTGACCCGCTGTTTCCAAAGCTCTCGCTAACTGGGCGGGCTTGGGGCTGCTCACGTATTCCTATTGATCTGCTCACATGTCCAGCTGAGTTCATTTGACTGCTCCTGCTATTCCATTGATCCCCATATTAATCTGCAGACTCCTCTTTCAGCCACTTTGCAGCTTCTCAGCAGCTTTGCCTGGAGCAGGAACGTATTTTTCATGTTTCTGCTGAGTTTACACGAGGTGAATTTAGAGAGCTGCCAACGCCTGCAAACTTCCCAGCCGAGGCGTTGCTACCATTAAGTGAAAACCCAAAGCTGAATTGGTTTTCTCTTGTTTCGCTAATTGGCTCAGTGCTGTGGTTGGTATTTATTGCTTTTGTGCTGGCCCTTGGTTTCTAGGTCTCCCAGTCACATTATGCTGCTCCCATGAAACATGGGAATATCACACTCTCCTTGGGATACGCCAACAGCTCGGGAAGGGGGCGAGTGTAACCAAACAGATTTCCCACCTTCAGGAGCAGGAAAACTGCTGAACCATTGCCTGCCTTTTCTTAGCATGTGAGCTGCTGTATAATCCATATTTATTGTGTTTGTTTCTCCAAAGAGAGCCAGCAAAGAAAGATTTCTGCCTCCATCATGCTGTAGATCCAGGCACTTTGCTTAGCTCACGGGGAGTCATTTGAAAGGGGTTGTCCTCACCTTGTCCTCTGCCAATCCACTTCTTGCTTCTGAACAAAGAAAGAGATCCCTTCTCCTCCAAAAGAAGAGCTTGTAAATGGTTATGAGGCTATAAAAAAAATAAAATAAAAACACTGGGAGAAATTTTGCAGACCCTCCAATGACACATCTGTGGAATGGATAAAAAAAATGCATTTGGACCACTCCTCTGAAGCTTTTACCAGTGGTTAACTCCTGGTGAAGTCTACCTTCAATCAGGCTGGTATCAGTGAAAGTGCAGCCATACCTGCACGGAGGTCCCTGAACCCCCACCCCAGATCCTTTGTGGACAATTTCCATTCTTTTTCTTTGTAACTCTTCAATTTGCTCTTGACAAACGCAGGCTGGCGAGAGAGAGGGAAACTGTTGGGTGCACAGCCAGAGGTGACGGCGTGATTCATCGTGTGCCTCCAGCTGTTAATTAGTTGAGCTTTTGAAGCCATCCTTGTGTGGAAGTCAACATGTAGTGGGTCCTTTGCAGGAGGGAAGGTGGGTGCTGCTTGGCCATGGTGGGAGCAGAGTGGTGTTTTGGGGTGGGTGAAGGCAGGAATGATGGAGCTGAGCTGCCTTTTCTGGCATAAAGGGCACCTACAGGGAAGCTGGGGAGTGTATTGATAGGACAAGAGGTAATGATTTGAAACTGACAGAGGGTAGATTTAGATTAGATATTAGGAAGAAATTCTTCACTCTGAGGGTGGTGAGACACTGGAATGTGTTGCCCAGAGAAATTGTGGGTGTCCCATCCCTGGAAGTGTTCAAAGCCAGGTTGGATGGGGCTTTGAGCAACATGGTCTAGAGGAGGGTGTCCCTGCTCAGTGCAAGGGGGTTGGAACTAGATGAACTTTAAGGTCCCTTCCAATTCAAGCCATTCTATGATTCTGATGATTTCCCCCAGGCTCGGCTGCCCTGAGTTCATCAGGAGAGTGCCAGGGAAGCTGTTGCCTTTCTTACCCTCTTGATTCCTCCTCATGCTTTAAAGCAAAGGCCTTTTCCCTGCAGCACAGCTTGTAAAAAGTGTGGGTTAGCAGCAGTCTCTCTATAACATTTTATGCAGCCACATTCTAATTAAAAACCAAAACTTGTCAGAAATTGCTTTCTGAGGGACCTACCCCAAGTGGGGATAAAGGGCACTTGCCATACAGCAGCCAAAACTTTTTAAAAATGTTTGGTTCAGAATGCAGCGATTTTGGCACATGTGAATGGGCTATTCCAGCTCATGGAAACTGGCTGTTACCTGCCAGGCAGCTCTCAACAGTGCTTTGCTGAGGACAAAAAGAGACTTAAGTAAAAAAATCCCCTTCAGCTCAAGGACTCAGTGGATGGTCGTGCTGGGAAAGTGAAGCATCAGTCAGGGAAGTTGTCCCTTGATGCTGTGGTCGGATATTGGCATTTTGGAGACCCAGCCACCCTGCGGGATTCATCATGTGTGCTCAGTCTCTATCCTGGCAGATCTGAAAGACATTATGACACTTGCTCCTTGGTGGTGTTCTGGGTCTCATATATCATAAACCAAACAAGAAATAGGGCATCACCCCAGAAATAACAACTGAAAAAATATATAAGGCTGGGATAAGAAAATCCCCATGTAAGGATGAGATTGCTTGTGCTTCTCATTTGTTTCTGGCATTGCTGGTCCAGGGGTCTATGTGCTTCCAGTGTTTTTCTCTGTACATTCATAAGAGCCCAAGACTTGCTATGTTTTGTTAATGGGAGCTGGTGTGATGTGATCTGAGACCGGCAGGCGATGCTTTAGAGCTGTGCTAAATACAGTGACTAAGTACCGTGACATTTTTTGATGGCACCGAGTGGCACAGGATGTTCTTTGTGGCTGGCAGCTGGTGGGTGTTGGATGTGGTGACAACATGGTCCTGGGTCAGAGGACTTCATTAAGGGCATGGTGGACACTTAGTTTTGAAAGGTTTTGTGAATGTCCTGAGCCTGGTATTCCAACATTATCCCAGGTTTTAACATTTCAGAGTACTGGGTTTTAGCATGGTGCAGTGTCTCTCTCAGCTTTTAATTAGCTTAATTCACCCGTCCACATCCATGTCAGAACTTCTTTGTTCCCAGGATAGAGATCACAGAATCACAGGACAGCAGGAGTGGGAGAGGACCTCTGGAGACCATCTGGTCTACCCCCCTGATCCAGCAGGGTCACCCAGAGCAGGGGACCCAGGATTGCATTGTCCAGGCGGGGTTGGAATCTCTCTAGAGGAGGAGACTCCACAACCTCTCTGGGCAGCCTGGGCCAGGCTCTGACACCCTCACAGGAAAGAAATTTTCCCTCCTATGTTCCAGTTTGTGCCTGTTGCCCCTTGTCCCGTCACTGTGCACCACTGACAAGAGTCTGGCCCCATCCTCTTGACACTTGCCCTTTAGATATCGATCAGCATTGATCAGATTCCCTCTCAGACTTCTCTTCCCCAGGCCGAACAGCCACAGGCCTCTCAGCCTTTCCTCATCACAGACATGCTCCAGTCAATGCTCCAAAATGATGCTTCACATTCTGGTCTCCAGTTTTGCTACTATTCATAAAGTAAATCCCAGTGCTCCAGATTGGTCCACTTACCCAACCCTAACTGTTGGGTTCCCACCCTGTTCACTGTAAAATGCTTGTACCGAGATCCTGTGTCAAAGGGGAGCCAGGCTTGTGAGTGCCGAGGCTGCGGTGCCATAGCAGAGCCCTTGCTTCCAGCAAGCAGGGAACTCTGATTCAGAGGCAGTGGAACAGCTTGAGACCTTAAACCTGACTTTGAAATGCCTTCCAATGCAGAGCAAGGGAGGGAGAATTTTGAGGTGGGTGGTGATGAGGGAGACACATCCTTGGATACCAATGTCTTAGGGAGTCTCAGGTCACCACCTATGTAGAGATACACGTATAAAAGCATGTATACATATATATATGTGTGTGTGTTATATATTGCAGTCTGCCTGCAGGCATCTGATGACATGGACAATCCACGTCTCTGGGAAGGAAAAATAAGCCAGACTCTGCTGAGAAAAGAGAGAAGGCTACTGATTTCAACTAAGCAAAATAAGGAAAAAAAGAAAGAAAAAAAGAGACTGATTTACAGGTGAAGATCTGGGCCCACAAATTGCTTTTCTCTTTAGTTTTCCCGTTTCCCCACCTGTCCGTCTGCCTGGCCAGGCTCTTTCCCAGTCTTGCTGCCAAGTTGCTTTCCTTCAGCCTGTTGCACTTCTCTGGTGCCCAGGAAGCTCCCTGCATGGCCGTGGCCGCGGCAGGAGAGTGATGAGCTTGATGGTGCTACCGGCAGCTGGCTGCCCACAAAGGAGCCGGCCATGCTAAAAAAAGCCCAAACAGTTGCAGATTTTTCTTGAGCCCCAAAGCCCTCCCTGTCTTCCCTCCCACAACTGTTCACATAAATCTCACCTCCCTCTTGCAGAGACTGCCTGTCTCCTCTCGGGAGACGGCAAACAGCCAGGCTGCAGCTCTCGCTGTCTTGAGATGCAACATTGGGCATTAAGTTTTGATGCAATTGACTGAAAAAAAGCCTGGAGGGCTGCAGAACTGAGACCACGATGATGGAGCTGAAGTTGCCTGTAATAACTATAATAAAGCTGCAAGCATCTGCAGCCCTCCCACCCCATCCCCAGTGGGGACTGCCTGTGGCAAATGGCCCCAGTTGGGATGCTAGGTGCTGGGAAGCTTCCACTGGGCAGCCTTGGGGCCAAGGAGAAATGTTCTGAAGCTTTTTAAAACTGGAGCCTGCCTCCTGCACAGGTTGGAAACAACTGGTTTGGTATTTTTTTTTCCTCAGGGGCTATTGCCCTCCTTCCCTTTCTGCATGATATGGCATCACCTGCTCAGCAGCCAGACAAGGAGGGGTGTTGATGAGCGTGAGGGTTCACACCCAGGAAAGGGGCCACCAGGCTGCTGGGGTCCTCGCTCCCCAAATGGAGCAGGGAGAGGTTATCACCCTCCAGCACAGGCTGTGAGCTCAGAGCTCCAACACCAGGGGCTCAAACTCTACTTTTTTATTCAAAACCTATGTTTTTCTTGCAAGGGAGGGATTTTTGCTTTAAAGAAAAAGGATAGCAGCTATAAACTACCTTTCCTTTTCTGCTCCTCCATCCAGAAAAAGTTAGAGAAATCTCATTCTGAGAAGGAAATTGTGGGGAAATGATGTGTGTAAGTGATACACACATGTTTCTAATGCTCTGAGGTTTCATTACAACAAGGAGCTTCTGTATCCTGATCTATTTATAAGAAGTCCTGTCCGTGATGTAAGTGGCTGCCTTGAGGTTGCCCCAGCAGTTAAGGCCAGAGACTGGGGAAAAACCTTCCCTTTTTTTAATCCTTATCCGTACTCTGAAGAAGGCAGCAGTTCTCTTGCTGAGTTTGGTTGCAAATCAGGACCAGGAAGAGGCACAGACGAGTTACCAGGGCTCTCATCCTACCCTAGAATTATTCATTTTCTTTCATAACTATTTATTATCTTCCATTTTTTTTAGGGCGCTTTCTCCCCTGTGCTGTTGGCTCAGCATCATCAGGCCGGTCCATAAGACTGATGCCACATTTTTCTTCTGGTCACCAGAATTTAATCTGGGGGCTCAGA
>JAAGNO010025661.1:0-26846 GCA_033439905.1 Ceryle rudis | reverse complement strand
AAGAAAAAGAAAAAAATCTATATGATTTTTAAATTTTAGTAGCACTAGGAATATTTTCTTTGGATTATATGATACAGATTCATAGCTCTCTTTAGTTGTTGAGTTGCTTTGCTGTCACAGTAACATGTCTTTTTTTTGGCCTTAGTTCTGTTTGGATAATCTTTTTCTTTTTTTTCTTTTTTTTTTCTTTTTTTTTTTTCTTTTCCTTTTTAACAAACTGCCCTTTTCTAAGGTTTTTGTGTGTATGGCTCTTAAACTCTGGATGCACTCAGTTCTCTGCTTCCGAACTACGATTACTGCCCTACCTTGTGCTTGCTCTTTGGAACTCATGTTAGGTTATAGCGTTACATTTTCTTTGGAGCCACTGTAGTTGGAGTGCTTTTGGGCAGATTAAAGATTTATGAATTCCCCACACAAACTTCCATAGGAAATCAAAATTTTAGGTATCGTGTAAATGTGGTCAAATGCTGTCTACACATGCTGGGAAATACTAACGTTGAATAATTTATTTTTTTTTTAAATATATATTTCTGGAAACAACAAGGGGCCATAAAGGCAAGAAATAAAGAGTAATTCTTGGAGATATTTGATTAAGCTGTAAGAAAAACAGGCTTGAAATGGGTATTCCTCCGGGATGCTTTGCCCGATGTGCTCTCTGCTTGGCTAATGAGTTCGTTATATTGCTGCTATCAGGAACAGAGATAACACCAAACTGTGGTCTTTGACTAGCCGATACTAAATGCTGTGTGTTTGCGTTTCAAAAACATCAGAAATATTTTGTGTGCACCTTCACTTTGGAGCGAGAAAGTGGCACAGGATCAGTAATTACCAGAAGAAGGGGAGGATGGTAAGGCTTAAAATCTGATCAAATCTGCTTAGCAAAGAACTTCAATCTTTAAGGGCAATTTTAATTATTTCTTATAATCCGCCTCAAATGATCTACAGAGTCGGCGTGATCAGATTTGGGCAGGTACTGTCATTGCGTTTAAACTCGTCTTGAGGAGGTGACCACTTATTCTTCATAGCGTTCTAGAAAGTATAGGGCTAGTTTAATATTTACCATGATAAGTTTACTTTGTATGACATTTCAGATGACTGTTACATTGAAATTATTCTTGATGGTCGTAAGGAAGCTGAGAATAAAAGGCCCATTATGTGACTGTCAGATACGCTGGTTACACCTAAGGTTGGCAGTGGTTCTGTGAATTCCCTCCCGGCTTCTGGAGCTCCAGATAGAAAGGGATGTTTGTGAGCACTTTTGGCCAGCTGTTCTCTTTCATAGGCAGCCCTTCCTTTAGAGCTGTATACCTGCTTCGCTCGCAGACTTGGCGTTGCAACACCTATCGCAACGTTGTGTTCTTTGTAGACATTGTCTCGTATTGTGTGATTGATTCCGCACGGCAATGTGTTGTCATCTTCAGGGTGAGAGAGGTTTTGCCTACCACCCCCTGACGGCTTTTTTCCCCCCACCATGGCCGAAGCTGTTTTGTACCCCATCTAAAAGTGGCCAATGGGTGTGTCAATCTAGGGAAGAAACATCTGAAAGGGGACACAATTAGAGTCTTGCAATACTTGTAAAGAAGGGAAACCACTGTTCTTAGAGTTACAATGGATACGTTCTCAATTAAATTGCAGAAGAACAGCTTGGACATTAGCAAATGCTTTCTAACATTGAGGTTAGCCAGGAACAGATTCCCCGGCGGGGTGAATTGTGAAATATAGAAGTGGAGGCCTTCAAAAGAACAAAAAAAAAACTCCCACTGACACCCAGAAGTGGCTGAAGTCGTCTCCAGCTTTAATGTTTCTGTGGTTTATACCCTTTCTATCTCACAGATCCCATGTAGCCTATGAAAATATTCTACCACAGAAGCTGAAATGAGTAGATGTTTAGTTTCATGTTGGCTGTTTAAATGGGAGGTATGAAAATACTAAAAGCTGCTTCCCTTTTTGACAGAAAACATTTTAAGTACCATTACTAAGCCCCCTTTACAAAGGCCTTGCCTTCTCCCTGATATTTTGGTAAACACTAAGCTCACTGTAATTTGGACCTTGGCTCATATTGTCAGTTTTGATGCTTTGTAATACAGTTCGTAACCCATCGTGTGTGTGTCTGGAGCTCTGTTTGAACATGTATAAATAGATTCAAATGACCACAAGTAATAAATTCAGAGTGTTCTATCCCGTTGCATTCTATAGCTATCATTAGTGAGTACACTGGAAAAACAGTGAAATTCTGATTTGTTTGGGGTTTTTTTTTTTTACGCTTCAAATTTCTTACCGTGATTAAATTTCTACTGATGCCACTAGATAAATACCGTGTAAAAATGTGATACAAATATTTTATGTAGAAACTAACAAGATTCAAGGACGGGCAATTCAAATAAGCCAAAGCCATTCCAAAACTTTCACTATACAAATATTAAAGAACAAGTTATAAGCAGTTGAGGTTTATTCTGGTTCAAACGGTTACTTCTATTTTCAGTCCACTCTCACCATAATATACTTCACTTATTTTGGCTCCGTGTCATCTGAAACAATAAAAGTGGTGATGTGTTGAAGGAGAAAATATAAGGTGAGAAAGTAGAAGCCGTTTTCTAAATTTATACGGCCTTTTGGGCTTGGATTTGTGTTATAATCTGCTATCCAAATACTATAATCAAACCCTTATTTCCGATTGCAGAGAAAGCCAATAGGATGGGTTGGAAATAATGAAAGTACGCTCCAAGAAGTTGTATGAGATCAAATGTTAAATGAGAATTTTAACTGTGAATAAGTCGGGTTTTTTCCTACTTTTATATGGGACAATGAGAAGCTGTTAAAGACAAACAGTTTTAACGTAAATTAATATTTTTTTTTTTTAATACCAAAGAACACCTTTTAGAAAAAGGAACATAAACCCAACTGAAAATATTGTGTTGTTATTTTAAGCAATTTACACCAGTGGAAACATTAGATGAAACACAAAGAATGGTTTTAGACCAGGGGAAACAGTAGACAAAACAGAAAGAACAGTTTTAGACGTTGTCACTGGTTTCACAGACCTCTCCTTGTGAGACCATTATCCCATCACTCTTGTAATTGTAAAGGCCTAATTCTCCTAATAAGCCTCTACTACTGTTTTAATTATTTGAAAACTCATTATGGGATGATAACTTCAGTGACATCAAACATGTAATCAACATTTGCTTTTTTTGCTGGATGACTTTATTTTCTTTTTCTGACCTTTCATTTGCCATTTATAGCTTCCCTCGGTGTTAAAACATCTTCACTTTTACACCCTTAAAATAGGGCTACCTTGGAGTACAAAGGCATAACACAAGCTCCTGTCAAGGATAATCTCTTGCAGGGGGACGGGGGCATGACAAATCTGGATGAATAATGTGTAGCTGATACTCAAGAATGAGGACAGTGCTGGAGATCCTTAGTATTGTTTGCCTGTCAAAGGGAAAGAAGATGGTATAGCACGTAATAATGATCGGGTTATCTCAATGATCATTCTGTGTAATGTTTACTTGCTTCTCACACAAGCCCAGCAAGTGAGCTGGACCGCTTTTACTTATCACTTTACGCTGAGGCAGGTAGAAATGACTTGTAGGGAAAGTCTCCAGGTCTAATTTCATATTCATCTCAAAAAGGATATTAGGAGCAAGCAGAGACTCTACAGAAAATGGGAAAAAAGTAAGACTGGTCAGCCAAGAAACTTTGTCTTAAAGGTCAGGAAGGATAAAGTGGGATTGCCAAAAGTCAAGCTGCATTAACATTTGTAAGAGATATTCACACAAGCAGAAAAGTCTTCTTCCAGTGCAGAAATAAAGGAGGAAATTGATGCTCGTGCACTGTGGTAAGAACCAAGATTGGCAGTAAATGAAATATATTCCAAGAAACTAAGTTTATTATTTGCTTCAGCTGAGATAGAAATAAAATGAAATGCTTAAAATAATCCAGTTTCGAGGCCTGGAGAATATCTGTTTCCAGAATTCTCCAAACAGCCATATGAAACCATAGATTGAATAACTGAAATGGCTAATAAATAGAGCACCAAGGGATTAGCATAATGTAACTAGAAAATAGCAAAGGATGTTCTTAAGCTATAAAGAAATACAATGATCTGGCGCGTCCATTTCTATTAATATGTCTTCAATAGTATTCAGTGCTATGAGGAGAGACTTTGAAGGTATGAATTTTTATGATGATGCAAGTAAAAAGGGATAGGGGTAATAACCCACGTGTATTTACCCCATTTAGATGATGACAGACTAAACAAAGGGGTAAGAAAACAGAAATTCTAGACAAAGGAGGTAGAGAGCGCCTACCTGGATTACAGTGGGGAAAAAAACCAAAACAAAACACAAAACCATAGTATTACAGGGGAAATTATTAAAGACAAAATGGGCAAAACTGAAGATTTGAAGAGGAGCCATCAGCATGTAATGAAAAGGGACATCATAAGCTGTAGTGGTGAAACAGATGTCCCTTCCCTAAGTTCATAGTCCTCAAGTGCCTTAACTGAAAAGCCAACATGCTCTGACGTTTTGTTGAGCACGCGGGTGTCGTTTAAAGAATGAAGAGCTGGAGATTGTAACGTTCTGTAAAAGTGGAACAGAATGACATGTTCCTGCAGATAAACTGGGCATTTCTCCAAGCAAAATCCACAGAACCTTTATCTTAAACTATGAGCTTCCAGTATGGGAAAACTGCTACGTAGTCATTCCTGTTGTAGCTTATGACATTGCCTTTACACAGTGACCATGACCGTAGTAAGATAAACAAACACAAGCCAATAGAAATCATAGGTACTCCTTATAAAATGAATCTTCGTTTGCTGGAAATGACTGTTCTGTAACAATTTGACATTTATAGAAAGCAGAACAGGAGGAACAATAGTATCTTGTGCTTTAAGATAAAATTGCTCTGCTGGTTACCAAAGAGAAGTCTGTCTTTTCCATAACCTGACTGCAGTAGGAAGGGTGGAAGAAATAAGGTGTCAGCAATTTTTTGCAGAGGAAGACCTTCAGCATGCAAAGATCAGGACTCTCATCAAAGGTTAATGGCAATTCTTGAAATATTACTAAACACTGAAACCCCCAGGCCAACATTTTAATCGTGTTAACAGTCCTCATCTTTATATCTTTCCTAGATTATCTCTGAAATTACATTTAAAGGTTCTCAGTTTGTGCAGATCTCGGGAATCTGTCAGACCAAGTGGATTGTATCTGAACATTTTCCTCAGGAAATGTTTGCATGTTGCATTTGCAGTGGTCCTTTCTGTCACCGAAATCTGAGAGTTGGATAATTTGTCAAGCCTCTCATTTATTTTTATTCCTTCATACACAACAAACGCTATGTTTTCTCAAGTGCTTGAACGCTGCTTGTCGATCTGAGTTTGAGCAGTAACCCGAAATAAAATTTCACCTGTAAATATCCCACTTCAGGCTGGCAGTGTAAAAAGCATCACACTTCCCTCACTCTTTTGAGAAAGTGAGAGGGGGATTTGCTCTTTGAGTTCTGTGGATTGCCTGACTCTGCAGACAGACTGAGGGACAATGTTTGGCAAATTCAGCAGAACTCAGCCACGAAGTCAGCAGAGAAAACCTTTGTTCACATCCAGAGTTTGCCTTTCAAGATCTGGTCTCTTAGAATGGCTGTCTTTACAAGGATGCCTTTAGTTTGCAGTGTTAACTGCAGCTACAGAGTTTCAGCTGAATTTTTTGACACTAATCTTAACAGCAGTTGCTGTTAACGTTGGCTTTGGAAAAGTGAAAAGATGAACTTGTTCCTGATTAGGCTGAGATGCAAAGAGCGTTACTTATCTTATTTACCAAGACAAATATTTTCAAAGGCTTTTATCTAGCTTGTTCTACGCATTATTACTGCACAAGTCTTTGTGATACTACTCTGAGTCTCCCTTTTATCTTGAATCAGTGTCTTTCCTGGTTTCTCTCAAGGACCTCTATTTGGAAATGGGCAGAATAGAAACTGTTTCAGAGGCTCGCAGGTTTCTTCTAAGAAAATGATGCAAAAATGTTGTGATTTCAATAAGCAGGGAAGACTTTGTCAGGGTCTTCTGGGTGTCTTTGTGGGAAGGGTTCCATTCTGTTCTCCAAGGAAGGAGAAGATTTTTAGTCAGATATATTTTAAGCCATGAATTATATCTCTACTTCACAGATGTACATTTGAATAGTTAAGTGTTTTGCAGTTTTGTGGAAGAAATATCTTTTTTTTTTTTTTTATGCATGGTTGATGTTCTAAGGACTTCTTTTTAATGCCAGAGGTGGTGGGGTTTTGACATCAGTCCTTTGCTGGCAAACACAGACAGCGTGACTATACCGTGTTCATTAACCAAGGAGCAAAATTGTACATGTAATTAAGAGTATTTCCAACAGACCCAGAAGGAATCCCAGGGTTTTTACGCAGTGGTAGTAGTTACTTTTTATAAGCTGCTTTTTTATGCTGCATTTAGAATAACCAAACTATCTGTAAACTAGGGTAGTGTGTTCCCTTGATGGTTGAAAGCATTTCTGGTATTCAGCACCTCTTATGATGCACTGAATTTGCTTAGAGAAGGATTTTATTTATTTGTTTGTTTATTTATTTTATTTATTTAATTGTTTATTTATTTATTTTCCATCCTGTACTGCTGAATGAGATTCTGTGAGGAGCTCTTTTCCAGTATGTGCTAAGGGGAGCCTGGACTAATTAGAAACCTAAGAACTATTCTGTGTCACAATGGTTGTACGTCCTATATTCTACCTTGCTTTCTTAGCATTTCTCCTTGCTTTCCTTCTGCCTCTAGAGAACCTGGCATTTCCCCTGGGTAAATCTGGACTTCTTTCTCAGAAGTGAGGATTTGGCTTCAAACAAAACCCCATAAGTGCTATCTATAGCTAGCCTTTGGTAAAAGATGTTTTCAAACAGTTTTTTTTTCTGCTGTTCACTGGGAAAGTGGTAACCTATCAGTAATGTCAGCTCATGATGTCATTTGTGGCACTAGATAAATACATGAGTAACCACTCTTTGATAATAATTTAATAGTTGCTTCTTTGACTTTTGTTGCTTTGGCCCTCCCTGTTGGGTACAGTCCCTGCTTTGCTATTCCACGTTTCCTGACAACTCTTTTGAAACGGTTCTTTTGACAGCTGCTTACTTGTTGCTGTATATAGTTGTACTGTTCTGCCTCTTAAAGCTGTAGATCTAATTGAAACACTTAGCTGAGGTCCAGTAAAAGCTGCTGGGCCTTTTGTCAATTTGCATTGTTCCACAGTCCTTATTTTCTGCGAGAAAGATAAAAGTATGACTTCGACGTAGTTCAGCTAGATCCATCTTTACTAAAGGCTTTTTACCTTCTGCTTAGCAATAAATTAATGTTCCAATAGAAAACATTTTTTCATACGCCAATGGTCCTCGTGTTTTCTCTTCTACCTAGTCAGCATTTTTGTTAGCCTTGCAAACTGAAGTCCCAAACAGTAATGGAACTTAATTCTGCTATAAACCATACAAAAGCATTCATCGGGTTTACAAATTATCCCTCTGCTGCTTTACAACACGATCATTTTTTTAAATGGGTGTATAAATTCCCCCCCCCCCCCTTTAATTTCTGTTTGTGTTGCCGAGCTCAGCCTTGGAAATGGAAATCTGACTTGAAAGGAAGCTACTTGTGATTAGAGGCTGTGAAAAAAAAATAATCTAATGAGTTGCTGCTTTTAATTCCACATCTGAAAGGCAATCTATTACTGTCTTTTATCACTTCTGTCTCCTATTAGAGAACCAATCTCACGCTGGGACTCTTTCAACACCCAGGCAGTTAATATACATTATAATTATTGCCTAATGTATGAATAGCCTGGTGTGCGCAAGTTCTCTGTTCATTTGTACTGGGCTCCTGGAAAGCCCGTGCAGTACGTCAGCAGGGCTGGAGTAAGGATCTCATGGGATTGATGAAGGTTTTATTTTAAAGGTTTTGTTTGGCCGGTTTGGTTTTGCATTGCTCTATCGCCTCAGACGGTCTGTTTGAGAACAAATGCAGAATACTCACGTAGGAAGAGACAATTCCTGCCCCAGAGAGATGGGTAGAGGAGGGAAGGGAAGTCCCAAGAAATCAGCAGGGGCTGGTACTGAGGACATCCACTGTCTGTGAGCTCGAGAGGTCTGGGTTTATGATGGGCTTCCCAGTGCTGTTAAAAAAACTAAAAGAAAAGAAAAAAAAAGTTTTAAAAAGGAAAACATTCCCAAAATTTCCTTTCAACTCAAACAAAAATATTTTCTTTCCTTGCTTTATAGTCCTATGCTCATTTTCAGGTTATTTAGCCAACTTTAAAGCAAAAAGTAGAAGCAAAAAGGCTAGTATTTTCAAAGCAACGTGCTCTGCATGCAGACTGCCAAAGCAAAACCTTCCTCCCCACAGTCACAGCAGGACTTGATTTTTGATTTTGCCCTGGGTCCCTGAGCAGTGGTCTTGGTGCTGAAAGGCACCCAGGACCAGCACAGGGCTGTTGCTCGGTGCCCTGACCGATGAGCGACACAGCCATTAAGCCCCAACCCCTCCATGACCCGGCACGTGGGTTTTCAGACAAGCCAGAAGCTCACAGCGGGTTGTGAAAATCCTTTATTCCTCACCACATGTTGAGGACAGCTTGATGCAATGATGTATTTTTGGTGCAGCAACGAGCATTGGTCACAATGGCACAGCTTTATCCCTTGAGTCTTCATTTGAACCTTCTCTCAAGGCAAACTCCTGCTTCTGCCTATTCTCTGTGCCAGCTTCCCTGAGGACCATCCACGCCCAGGGACAATGTGAACTCCAGAGCTGGTTGATAAACCACCCTATGAACCACTGTTTCTGGAGGACTGACCTCTGGGCTGTTCCTTCCACCACTTGAAGATCTCAGCTCACCTCTTCCAGGAGCCTCTGTTGGTCACAATACCAGGGCCAGCTGGAGGAGTCTGAACCCACAGAAAAACTTATTTACCCCTTCCTAAAACTCTTGGAGTGCAGTTAATTATTTACAAGCCTTAACACTTATGGCTGCGCAGACCCAAGGATAGAAAGGCATTAAAATTCCACTTGATGCTCACCAGGCCTGACTAATAAAATAATGTCCAACAAGGACATCAATTAGCCGCCGATTCGCTAACGCTTTGCAAGGCTAATGACAGCTGGAGCGAGGAATTTGAAACCAGAGTCGTTTCTCCAGCCTGCACCAGGGTGCCAAGGATAAAAGGTTAGTCATGTGTACCAAATGCAGCGTGAGCTCCTCCATTATTTATGTGTGTCAAACAGACAAGGCACGTTTCAATGCCTGCAGTCACTCTATGGTAATTTGTATTATATAAACAGATATAATCTGGTCATTAATACGCATAATTCTGAGTGAGCTGACAGTAATGAATCTGGAGTATATTATTCCGTTGACTGGTTCCCTTGCTAAATAACAGTCCACATTAATAAGAACTGATATACTGTAGCCAGCAGCACCCGGGAGTATGGTGGGGTTCATGGTAAACTCAAGGTATGTAGCTTCACTCCTTGCTTTTTGTCTTAAAGCTTTTGCCCCAGCCGTAAACTGATGGGATTTAGGCTCCTCTTTCACCAAGCCAGGTCTCTTCTGTTTACTGGCTCAGGACTGCTCACGTTGCATCAATCACCTCTTGGCACTGCACGCCCCACATCTCTGGCTCTGGTAAGCTGGGTTGGGCTCATTGGCTTTCCTGTTCCCACCTCTTGGGAGAATGTTTTCGTTAATAGTTAATAATTGAGGGGTTTTTTTCTGTAGTGGTGTAACGGGCGTTTTCTGGGAAAGTGGAGGTGGGTGTGTATGGACATCGTTTAGAGACGTCTCGCCACGGCTGCACAAATCCAGCAGATCTGTGCCACTCTCTGTAGATTTGCTTCTTTCTTAAGATATTTGGAGTTGAAGATACCAGCTGGTGTATGCCTCTGCCCGTGTACCATGAGTAGGGCAGCTCAGCTATTGACTGTAGAGCAACAGTGGCCCATGGAATACATTTACAGGGGCTGATTTCCATGCAGCTGCAGTGGAAATGGGGGCAGCTTTCTGGGTCAGTAGCAGGAAGGCCACCATCACACAGCAGTGCCATGAAGCATCAGTCCCCCCATCTTGGAAAGAGGATCTGCCTACCAGTGTGGGAAGGTGGTGAGCATGGGCTCAGTCCGGGAGGTGGAGAGCAGAGCAGCGCCTTGTCCTGGAAGTGAGCCTGGCTGTGTGCTCGTTGAGCTTCCCTGGTTTCACCCCTCCTCTGGATCTGCCTCCATCAGTAAAAGGTTTCAGTGACTAACTCTGCCTTTCCAGCAACTCTAAGGATGTTTTGGGAGCTCCCTGGAGGGATGCAGCTCTGCTAAATAACAGGGAAGAGGCTGAGGAGTATTTATATGGAGTTTCTAAACCGGCTTTGCAATGAACAATTTCTGTCAACAAACCTGGATGAAGTGGGTTTGGGAGTGTCCAGCTGGAAACGGAAAGACTTGATCCCACAGCGAGTCCCCAGCCCAGGAACTGTAGGGGAGTGTCAGTGAGATCCCGTCCCACCCAATGCAGTGGTCCTTCTCGCTGCTCTGAGGGCAGCATCCAGCAACAACAGCATGGGTTCCTTGTGAGATTTAAGCTCTGGGATTCACGAGACAAACCCGAGCGCTCTTTCTGAGAACAGGAAAGATCTGTTTGCCAGTGCTGCAACTGGCTCATATCTACCAGCGGAGATATGGGAGAGATTTACCGTAAGTCTACTCCCAGTGTTTTGGGTGTTGCATTACCCATTCTTACCTAACATACCTTTTTGGCCATGCCTCTGCATGGAAACTCCCAGCGTTGCTCATGTCAACAAGGCAGCAGTGGGACATTTCAGGGTAATATCCCAGCATAGACAGTTCTGCCTTGCTGCAGGGTGTACAAACCTGTTTATTTAAAAATATCTAGCCTCTGTCTAACGATCACCCATGTTATCATTGGAGTGAAAAGTATGTCATCAGCTTCATATGATGTAACCTTACCATCTGGCTGTTTTCAAAGGACACACACCAAAAACTGCTTTCACGTTGCTGCTGTCTTTTCTGCAGAGTTCTTGCCCCTGTATGGAAACCAAGAAATTTCCCTGTACTTAAAAAAAAAATAAAAATGCTGCAATTGCCCCAGTTCTTTTGGCTGTCTTCTGCTTCTTCTGCCCTTTTGTTTCCCATATGGATGATCTGTATGTAGATCCCACCTTCTATTTCATGTTCACTGCCTGTTCCCCATTTGTTTCATAAAGGATATTTGTATTCTTGGTGAGGGATGGGTTGTTGTTGTAACCACTGTAATAGTCTCTTGGTTGTTGGATTGTAGCTTTTGGTCAGTATAGAGAAATGTTCTTAATATTCCCTAGTCATCATTCTTGGTTGATTTTTTTTTTTTCCATTTAAATTCTTTCTCTGAACTGGTTTGGCTCATGATTGTTTTCAGGTTTGTAGGAGCAGCAGGGGAGAGCAGCAAGGCAGTATCTTACTGGGTTTGATTTTATTCTGTCTGCACATAACAAAGTTTTCAAGTGGCAGTCACTTCCTACCTAAGCTACTGTGCATTTTTAGTCCTGTGATCAAATTCTCTGTATCTGCCAAGAAAAAAAGGTGTAGTATACAATTCTCCCCTGTTGGATATGTGAGTTCTTTTGAGATAGGAAATAATCACCATCATCTTTACAAATACAGAGGTGCTGGAGGCAGCTTTCCTGCAGAATTTGCTCCATTTGAAGTTTCCCCATGACAATCTGGCCCTCTTCCCCTCTGTACCTTTAGCAGCTGCTCAGGGAGATGTTCAGATGGTTTGCGGGTTTGATTTGTGCACCACTGCAGATACTGGTTGGTCTACTTTGCGCTTTCTATTTTAGGTGATTGAGCCATCAATTTTCTGATCAATTTACTACTGAGTCCAATGACCTGGATGCTCACGATCCTATTTCTAACAGTTCTCCATCATGTCCCTGCTTCAGCCTTCCTAAAACCCATGATTTTAACACTCCCATCAGCTTCCCACCAGGTTTCCATCTTTCCAGCTAGGACAAATTTTTGCCTGTAAAACAGTGAATTCTGTTTATTAGCCAGAACTTACCTTTGGTGGATAGGCGATGAAAGAATTTCTCTTCACTTCCTTCTTTGCTTTGATTAATTTTCTTCTCAGCACCTTCATTACGTGCTAAATGAGTTTCCATTTGTTCCCTCTTTGCACCTTTCCCTTTTGCTGTTAGTCTAACACCTCCCTGCCTAAGGCAGCCTGTCTTTGCCTCAGAAAATTGGTTTCTGCTCTGGGAAGTAAGCTCCCCAAATCCTCCAAACCCTCTCATGGATAGACAAGATAAGTGCTTTGTAAATGACACCCATGTCAATTCTTCCATGTCAGCTTTCCTATCGAACACCTTCTGGTTTTTTTCATCTACAGGAGAGCAGGGATCTCTGAAAGCTCCTTTGGGCAACTTTTCTGCATCCTTTCAAGTGATGTGGCCTAGAAAACGTGAGAGAGGCTGTGATTTAGGGACATTGGTGCTGGTATGGACCTGCAGCTGAGCTTCTGGCTTCCTGTCTCAGAGGTGTACTTGCTGGAGCCATCACAAGGTAGCTATGGATTTATTTTGGAATGGATCCTACCCCTTGGAAAGCTGGTTTGCCTTGTTAAAATAGCAGAAAATCAGCCTAGCAGAAAAAGATTGTGCTCTGCTGGGCTACAGAGAGGATGAGGCTCTGCAGTCAGCAAATTGAGAGAGGAATAAAAAGAATCATGTTCCTTCTTCAGCGTGGCCACTGCAGAATGCTCATCCCCAGTCCTTCCAGTGACTTGCCTTCTTGCTGGATCCAGCCACCTTCCTGGGACGGCTGAAAATCTCCCTGTAGGCAGGCAGGATTTACTTAGTTTTGGTTTATAATTGAAATTAAATTAATTTCACTGTATTTGTGCCATCACCTCTGCCCCAGCTGTGCCTGGTGCACAGGATGCAAGTCCTGCTGGCGTCATCACCCGCAAGTGCAGGGAGAGATTTTGTAGTTTTCACGCAGAGAATTTATAGACAGCGGGGAAATCCTCATGACACTGAGTTTCTCATTGTCTTTTTTTTTAATCTCTGGGAGGTCATTCCCTCTGTTCTAGACAGAAATGATAACATGGGATGATCCTAACTGATTGTCCCATCGATTCTGACTGCCATTCAGAAAAATGCTTCCTCTCCCTCCCAGACCATAAGCATCTGTAAGCATCCTGCTCATCACAAACACTCCAGCAGATGCAAAGCATCCCTTGGAAACCATGGTGAGAGCTGCACACATGCTTAGGTGCTCCACTGAACTGGGGCCTCTCTAAACAAGAAGAGGCCATTAGTTTTGGCTCATTACCTTAACCGAGATGACTATTAAATCCCACTCCTCCTGCCACTCTCTGTAAAATAAACTTAGAAATGAGCCATCTTTGCAGCTGTGACTAGTAATAAATCCAATTAATTTCCACGTCTTTAGTGTTAATATATGCATTAGACGTGTCAGCTCTGCCTCTTTGTTTCCTTCATGGAAAAGCATGTCTTAGAGATTCCCTTCTAATTAAGAGTGGGAATTTGTTCCTTTGTGGATATATTCCTCCAGGAAGCCGCTTACTGAGATGCAGCATCTTCAGTCCCAGTGTTACTCTCTGTTTGGTGGGGGGTTTTTTGGGGGTTGGGTTCTGTTTTGTTTTGTTTTTTTCCTTAAATGTATATGACAGTATCACAACAAATTCATACATCCCCTCCTAATTTAAGGGTTAAGGAAAAAGCTTCCACTTTGTCCTGTGAAGACCAAACAAAGCAGAAACCAAAGGCACAGATGCACTTCTCTTTGAAATCTGCATAGTAATTACTGTTTACCCTCTTTCCTCCTTCATTGATGACTCCAGTACAAAGGGTACAGTAAACAGCCGTGTGGGATTCATGGTCAGATCCATTAGCAGAACCATGTATTTCAGCTGAGCACAAGTCTCATGCCAGTCATTTAAGAATGGGTAACAAACTGAGAGGTAAACCACACAGGTCATGGCTGTATAGCAGAGTCCTTCAGAGAGTGTTGCTGGTACTGCTCTTCTTGATTACAGGGAGATCAGAGCCCCAGCACAGATGGAAGGGCAAAGTACAGAGGTTTCAGCAAAGCCTTTGAAAGTTTATCAACCCCTGTGCTCCAAAAACTGCCCATAAGTGCCTCATATCTGTATGTCAAAGAGTGTAGCCGTCTCAAAATGGGAGTCCAAGATGACTGGTGCAGACCTCAAAGTGCTGTGCACTCTGTTGATAGCAAAAGCTGGAACTTGAGTCCTGTGTAGAAGCAACTTTTTAAACTGTATCTCATTCAAGAGAAAATTGTCCCAGAAGCCAAATTTACATGAACAAACTCTGCTACCATCCTCCCTTCCTCCTCCCGCTGCCCCACAACTAACCTTTCTTCTTCACCCTTACAAATAACGCAAACTCCCAACTTCGTGTTCTGAGATTTCCCAGAGCACTGCGGATGCTTTTCTTTCTGCCTGTATCTCGTGTTACATCCAGGAATGGCTATTTCTGCTTGCAAAGGTTATCTATGTTTGAAGCCTCCTCCCCACGGACAGAATCATAAGGTCTCTGATGAGGAACAGCAGGTCTTTGTTCATTCTCAATGCATGGGGCTGTAAATCCTCTGAGGGTGACCAGGGAAACCAAGAGCTTGCTGCCCTCATAAATCTCCCGGTGTGGCTGCTGCAGCCATCGCGTGCTCTCCAAGGGCTGCAGGTTTCCGATGGTCTCTGCAATTGTAGCATAGAAAATAAGCCAGTGTACGTATGAGGGGACAAGAACAAAAGATGGGTTTTGGTCACTTTAGTTAAAAGGTCACCTGGATAAGCTGCTGGGGGTGATTGAGAAGGACAAGAGAGTGTAAGAGCCTTTGGAGCTTTTCCCTTGTTTCTTGGCTAATCTAGTGTTGATCATCTGGGCTTTGTGCATTAAGATGGAAGTGCTAGCAAAACCCCTGCTGTGATAAACCTGGGGTTGCACCCACATTTAGGGTTGGTCCACTCACTCAGAAATGACCTGTGATCTGGGGAGTGGTGGGGAATGTCTGAACAGAGCAGCACAATCAAACCATCTTGCTCTAGCTTCAGAGCAGGACAGGAGAGGACAAGGAATGGCTTCTGGGCAGTGAGTGACACCCAGGAGCCAAACCCTTGTTATTGTACCAACACTTGATACCCAGTCCTTCCCAACACTCAAATATGCTGTGGCTAATGCCTTCATATACCTGTCCATGAAAGATAAAGCTCTTGCCTCATCACAGCAGCACAGGGTGTTGTGTTTGTCTCTTGCAATGCAGTGGGGTAACTTTGAGAGCTCGTTGCACTAGGGTGTCACCCATTTGCAAAGGCTGGGAAATCATCTGCCGAACCAGTGCCCCTCAGCATCGCCACCACAAGCGCAGAGAGGTGGCTGACAGCCCCACTTCCCGGTGACACAGCTCAGCCCAGCCAAGCGTGACAGGTTCTCAGTGTGCTGCTGGGCTGCAAGAGGCTGCTGAGTTTTTTAATTTTTTTTTTCCCCTTCACATTTTCCAAGTCTGATCTTTCCCAGGAGGAATCCTTGTTTAACTGTGTCATCCGGTGCTGTGAAGGAACCTGATCTTGTGGCAGTAGTGCCAGATGGTGACTGGTACAGTTCATGTGCACACGCCAGCTCTGTTCTCAGCAATGTGCCTCTGCTTTCTGCTCAGTACGACGGGGCATTTACTGCAGCCATGTGCTGTTGTTCAGAGCAGGTAGAGTGGAAGGCCAGTTGTTAACAGGGCAGGTTTAAGGCAGATATTTCCCACCAGGAAGTTGTCAGGTCTGCCTCCCCTCATTACTGGTCTCGTGTTTAGTCTTTGTGCAGACTACCCCGAGCCTGGCTGCCTGGGAAGGACAAGAGCTTTTTCTCTGGATGTCTATCAATCCCCAGCAGTGGTGGAGGGAAACCTGCCTGAACTGCTCCCTCCAGCTGCTCTGATTTTCCTGGTGTTCCTGCTGCCATGAGCATTATGGAAGGGCCTGATGGTTCTCTGGGCCTTTTGTTGCTCAACTTGACAGCCTCCATATGGGCCTTACAGCCCTTGGCTGGATGATCCTTCCTCTTCTTGTCTTTCTGGACACCATTTAATATGCAAACCCTCCAGTGATGCTCTGCTTGGCAGGCCAACGATGCAACTGTTTGAATTCTGCCAATTTTCTTTAACCAGGTTCATTTTTCTCCTCCTCCAGGCAATTGGTAATGCCGATAGGAGGGCTCTCACCTCCTCCTGCTGCCTTAGATGTCTGCTACCATGTCCCCTGCTCACCCAGACAACTGGCAGTCTATTTGTTTTCAGTCTCCCTGGAACAAGCCTGGCCTTTTGTTTTATAGCTTTATTCTGTCCTGCCAGCAGCCCTGGAGCTCCCTTGCCAAAACAAGAGTTGAGCTCCACGCGCTGAGATGCAACTGGCACTGGTGTGGGATGGGAAGCGGTCTCAGATTTGGCCACGTGGCCCAGATGGTTTTGGTTTGATTTCTTTATTTGTTTGCTACTTTTCCTGATGCCTCTGCTTTGCTCTGGAGAATCTCAGCTTTTGTTTGAAACAAATCAGAATTTAAAAGGAAAAAAAAAAAAAAAGAAAAGTGGAAAAAAGGTGCTGTTGGAGGAAGCAGCAGCATTTGGAAATGTAGGCAGGGTAAGGTGATGACGTTTGCCTCGGTCTGCTGAAAGCACGAAACAACAGCTTGGAGGCAGACCGAGGCTCTCCCTCTTGGCTGTCAGTCCTTCCTCGGCTCCATCCCATAGCACGCTGGGCTCACTCCTTTGGCACTTTCCCTCTGTAACCGCTCAGTGAATGCTATGTAGCGTTTTAATAATAACCAAGGCTGAGGATTTCACATGGCTCTGGAAGTTGGGCTACAGAGTTGGGCTGTGGTGGATTTAATTATTTGGAAGAGCAGCCAAATTGGAGGAGCTCTGCAAATCCTTCAGTCTCCTAGTCTGAGTATCTGCACACTATACACTGAGGTGGTGCCTCCGTTCTGCATCTCACTTAGGTGGAGTTGGGGGAAGGATCGTCAATTTAAACCCTGCACAGAAATATGGTGTAATAGCTCCCTGCTTTCAGTTCAATCTCTTTAATAGATCAGAGTGAGGCGCAAGCTGGAAAATTCAGATCCTGATCCCAAACATGCATGTGCCAGCATTTGGGTGTGTAGGTCTGAAGCTGGAGTCTGACTCACTTGCAAATAGGGACCTTTCGGAAAAAATGGATCAAGGATCAAATTCCTGTCCCTCCTCCAAAATTAAATAAAGGTTGAAGAAATTCTGAGAGCTCAGTGTTTTGGTTCTGGGACACCTAAGAGGGGTGAAGTATGTGTTTAAGTGCTTTGTTGAATAGGAAGAGACTTGAGCATGTGCTTAATGTTATTAAGTGCTTAGCTGTTTTTGTTGAATCAGGGCCCCTGGCTTTTAAAGTCAATACTAACCCCTTAGGCTGCATCTGAAAGGATTTGGAAAAGAAGTGGCATCCAGATACTGCTGGATGTTTGACTGCTGAGCTCTGCATTCCTGCTTTGAAGGCTTCCTCCTCTAAATCTGCTCTCATTGCTATTCCAGGTCATCCAAATGACTTTTCCGGGGCCACCAGGTGATTATGCAAGAGAGGACAGAGTTATGGACATCTAACACACCCAGGCACAACTCCTGGAGAAGTTCAGGTTTCCTGCAGTTTCCATCAATGATCTCAAGGCAGCACCGTAATACTAGGATGTCGAAGTGTGATGCTGTTTCTCTGGCCCAACTGAAGAGGCACACTGCAGGCCTTCTGACAGCCTCTTCTGGTGGCCGCTCTGCTGCTCTTCGTAACCAGTTTCTCCTTATTGCGAGAGCCCCTGAAGTCAGTTTGGTTGAAAGGAGTGGGTGAACATAAGCTAAGCTGGATCCCTGTGGGTGACATGGGTTAAGGAGTCATCACAGGAACACAGCTGGCTGGTACCTCACCAACAGCAGTGAACAGAGGGACTAGCTTCAGGCAGTGAACTTTTCAGACAAGGTAGATGCTGCTGGAAAGGTGTCCCCAAAACTCTGCAACAAGAGGATGGTTGTGAACCTCATCCCCTGAAACAGTGTTTTGGTGGCGCAAGAGCTGGAACGGGCAAGCAGTGTTTGAGAGGAATGAGACTCCAGAAGGAAGTGGGGGGACTAGCAACTTTTCCTGCTTTACAGGTAAAAGACAGACAGGATGGAAATAGATGGAAAACTTACGCACAGATGAAAGGCTTGAAATGAAATACATTATGCATGAGACTAACAGTTGGAATCTGAGAGACACTTGAAGGTAATCATCTGAAAAGTGGGAGCAGTTCTGGGCAACGATTTAAGCCTCTGCAGCGGCACCAAAATGGTTACTAGAAACCAGTTTGCCTTTTAAAGAAAAAGTTAAAATCACAGGACTGGACTGGACTTCTTTGAACCGAGCCAGATGAAGTCCTCCCTCCCCTGTGTCCTCTCCCAGGTCAGGACGGACAGACAGACTGCCGAGACAGACCTGGGACAGGGCTGGCAGTGCTGTCCCATGACTAGCAGTGCCATATGAGGGAGAGGCTTTGCTTTGCAAGGCCAACGTCTTTGAAATGAAGTAACTTCCCCAGTACTGCCCTGCTATTGCAGGCTATTTTTCTTAAAAAAAAATATAAAATGTTCCTGTCTGCACACGTGATGCTAACACAGCAAACGGTAATGGAAAGATGCAGTGTGCCCTGAATCAACAGTTCAGCTGTGAGATTCAGATTAAAGTTTTGGGCCAATAATTTCTGAAAATTGAAATGCCATTCTTTTCTCTTGCTGGTTTGCAGATGTCCGCATTGATAGAAAATGTGTTCTTCCAGGACAAAGCCTTCATTAAAGAAGATTAAAAGGTGCTATTTCCTCTTAAGCCAACTTTGATAAGAAGCTCGATACTCAAAAATGATGGAACAATGAGAACAACAGAGATCAGGTACCGTTGCCGGTCAGTTTGCACCTGAATTCAAAGCCAGCCTTTCATGTGCAGCAGTTTCTCAGCTCAGGTTTTAAGGGAAGGCTCAGAGACAGACAGCAAGTCCCTCCGGAGCCCTGTCTGCTCCGATTCAGATCCCAATGTTTACGTGTCACGGCTCCATGACTGCACACCTGACCTTCCAAGTTTTATGGGACTCACTGATGCAAAGCCTGGAGCCAGTGACACCTCCCCTCCTCCTGGCACGTGCGTTAAGCAACAGCAAGAGGTCTGTATTTGTTCTCCCTAGCACAGTGGAAAGGGAATTATTTCAGGCAGAGATTTATGTTGGGTTTTTTGTTTTTTGTTTTTTTTTTTTTTAGTGGTTCCTTGACCTGTTGTTGTTATAACTAATTAAGACTCACTCCTGTTAGCCCTCTTAGTATGAAAAACCAGCAGGGAGACAATGCAAAGATGAAGCTGAAAATTTTAGGCAATGTTCTTAAATGCAAAGAACAGGAGGGTGAGACGGTGGGAGTGAAATGATGCAGTGGGGGTCACCTAGCAGACCAACACCACCACAAGGTCTTTTGAGCCTTCTTCCTTTACACATGTGATGTCTCCTGGTTTAGAGGGAGAGCCCAAATGACAGGGGATGGTACACCTAACCTCTTCTGCCTCTGCCACTGAAGTCTCGTGACCTTGGTTGAGTTATTTAGCCCACCTAAGCTTGCCCATATCCAAAAAAGGGCTAAAAGCCAGTTCATAAAACAAACATGCTCTTTGGTGCAAACAAGATATATGCATGTTGCCTCTGATTCCTGTTCAAGGGCCATTTTTCACTGGCAGTGGAGCTGATGTAAAGGGGCCTTTGTTCAAGTGAGCATCAGCTGAGACTGAGTGAACTCTTTTAAAGGCTATAGGGTTAGAATTTAGAAAAGAAAAAGTCCTTGCTGTTGCTGTCAGGTCTGTATGAACTAAAATGTGTTGTGGGTGCAGTCTGATCTTGTTCAGCTTCCCACAGCATGTAGGCAGGCTTGATTGGAGAGCCTTCCCAAGAGCATTTCTACCCAGCTCCAGGCTCCCATCACGTGCCCTGCTTCATCTGAGGGGTCCCAAGGCCATCCAAAGAGTGCAACTGCAACCAGCTCTGCCTTTGTCGCAGGCAGTTTGGATGTAAATTTTACTGCAAACCATGTCCTTTCTTCTGGGAAGGGCTTGCTACCTTGAGCATGAACCTCTCTGGTCCTGGGCTGAATGCTGAGCTGTGGCTGTTTACAGATGGGTGGGGGGGTAGGCGCAGTGCTTCAGCCAGCAAGGAGAGCACGGAATGTATAGCCGTGTTTGGGAGAAAACGTTTGAGCCACACAGTTGTCACTGTTGCTGTACCCTCGCTATCTAGCTATGTTAGCCCTGTATGGGGTAAGTGTTCACACAGGCTGACATGGTGCTACACTACTGCATAACAAGAGAGCTGTTGCTATACTTAATTATAGTAGCAATGTTACCATGGTTTTGCAGTGTCCCCAAAGCAGAGCTGGCCCCAGCATTGCCTCTCTTAGAATCATAGAACCATAGAATCTTTCTGGCTATAAGAGAACTTCAAGGTCTTCGGGTCCAACCATTAACCCAGCGCTACCAGGGCACCACTAAACCATGACCCTCAGCACCACACCTACATGACTTTTAAATCCCTCCAGGGATGGAGACTTCACCACTGCCCTGGGCAGCCTGTTCCAGGGCTTGACAACCCTTTCCGTGAGGAATTTTTTCCTCATATCCAACCTAAACCTCCCCTGGTGCAACCTGAGGCATGATATTATAATATATAATTATATTGTAAGGATAAATAAAAAGTAATTGCAGTGGAACTCGACTGACATCATTTGCATGGTGAGAAAGAAAAAAGTGAGAAAGAAAGTGTCACTTGGAGTAATCCAGCTCCAGCTTCATTTGAGCAGTGTCCATGAGCCTGGGGAGGGAATGCAGACCCCATCAGTTAGCATTAGGACATGATATATTAGGCGATTTGCTAAATTGCTGGTAAAGTTTCTTTATAGTGAACAATGAGGGGGGTAGCTTCAAGCTCTGCTTCTTGTCAGCCTGTGAACATCATGAGTCATGCTGGTTTGTTTAACTCCGTGTTCCCCCTCCCCATGTTGTCCTTATCAGACCCTCTCTTATCCTTAAAACAGAGGTTAAAATGGAGCTGATCTTGCCTGGCTTTCCACCCTTTCCATCCAATTCTCTCACACATCTTCCCTAATCTAGGGTCTAGAAGCAAGATTTGCATCTTCTTTGCAGTTGGACACCTGGCATGGGCAGCAGGCATTGCTGGAGCAGCACGGTGATACCTCACTGGGATCAGGGCTCACCAGCCCTCCAGAGTCTGCGCTGCTCTGGCTCCTTTGCTAAGCAGAAGTGGGTCTTTCGTGGCCTTGGGGAGCACCACAGCATTTGAGGCAGCAATGTGTGATTCAGAATCAGTCCTCTTCCTGACTCAACAGATGGGCTGCTGCCTGCAAAAAGGAAATGAATGTCTTTGCATGGCTCTAGTCTGAAAGGAATGTCTGGAGAAGCTCTAATGTTGCTTCCCCACAAGCAGCTGTCGTCTGTATCCTCTTCCATGGCCTCCTGGGTAACTTCTTGTTTTGCAAACGGTCCATCCTTCCTTCTGCACTCCCTCTAGATGGAACTATTTGCTGGAGGGTTTCCTGCTCTTGTCTCTTCATTCCTGTACAGCTCTGTCTTCTCAGTCCTGTCAGTGCAACTGCTCACTCTTAAAAGTGGATTGCTGAAATATCTGGGTTAACAAAAGGGAAAGAAGACATTTTCTTTTTTTTTTTTTTTTTTAAAACTCAGATTAGAGTAGTGATCTGTTTTCCAGACATGGTTCCTGCACAGCTGGTGGGATGATCATCAGCAGCAGAGGAATGACCAAATGTAGGGAATGCCCAGCCAAGCACAGGGAAAAGGACAGCATTGCTGTCCTCCCCGTGTCCAGTGCCTGTTCCCCTCTTGTACATCAGACTGAGGGAGTCAGATCATTGCAGTGACCCCATCGGAAAGGTCTGTCCCTTCACCTGGCACATGGGCAGTGGCACTGGGAGTGAGGGGAAGTGGGATTGTGTCTTTTGGTGGGAGACCGTGATCAGATTAGAGTAAGAGGAAACGGGACCCTTGAGGGACCTAATCAAGTTCTCAGTGGTTCCTAGTGTAGCAGTCACTAGCAGTTTTTGCCATAGCAATACAAATGTGGTAATGTTTTGACAGTCTGGGGTAGTGCTTTTCACCTCAATATCGTGAGCTTATGTTAAAGAACGTATTCCATGCTTAAGGAATTTGGCCTCTGCGTCTCGCGGACAGAATGGAAACGTTTCAGTGCTGTACAAAAGCAAGGAGATAATTGGTTGCAACATAAGTCTGAGAAGAGTAAAATATATCACAGGTATGCTGCAGTTACCTATCACCCAGATAAATTGGTTTTGTTTGACAAAAAAATGGAAACACCACCAGGATATTTTGCTCCAGTTTAGGGTGTTTGCTAGAATTGTTTGTGGTTAGTAATGAGCGCAAGGTTCACTTGTAAGAATAATGTAACCATGGTAATACGATAACACAAACTGATGTCAGTCTGGTTTGCTGATAAGATTTATACCTTATTATATTATCCAATGCAATTAAGAAAATTAACATTAGAATAGATTAAAATAAAGTATCAGCAGTGCAGTGACAGCTGTGGTTCTTATGTATAGTCCCCAGGTGGATGTTTCCAGGTAAGGTATTGCCCTGCCTCCAACGGGCTGTGTTACAATAAGCAAGGAAAGCAAATGCTTTCATTTTACAAATGGGGAATTGCAAAGTTCCTCTTAATGTCTGCAATTTCCTGCGCTCATTTTGGTGTGACTGGCCAGAAATGAACCTAGGAAAAGTAACAAGTGTTAATTTGCCTCATTTAATCTAAACTGAATTTAATGACCAGCAGGGGTGGAAGAGGGAAAACCAAATGTTTGCATTGGGATGTAAGGGTTTGCTCCCAGTCAGAAGGAAATTTGAAGTCAAATGGGGGTCAGAAGCTCCTGCCCCTTGCCGGTGTGTTTTGGATTCACTGCCCATCATACCAACCACTACTTTTATATTGGCAGTGGCAGCCACCTGCTGATTCTTGTCTTGTAAGCTCCACGGGGCAGAGACCATCTCTTTATTCCCTGTGCATGAAATGCGAAGGGAACACAGCATTTCTACCACCTAATGATATAATCATAAGAGATGAGCCAGAATAATCATAAAAGATGAGCCATTTCATAACTGTCTCTGTACCAGACAGAACTACACCTCTCGTAACACCCTAGCAACGGAGCTCCTCAATCATTGCTTCTTCTCCTTCCCTGCAGATAACTCCTTGACTCCCTCCTTGCAGTTTCTATGTCCCAGTTTAGGATGGGGAATCTGGAATTGTTTGGTTTTGGAGAATTTCAGCTGATTACCCCAGTGAAGGAATAGCAACTTTACAAAGGAGTGTAAGAGCAAGTCCTTCAGCTGTTACCACAAGCCAGGAGAGCAATGGAAGACAATTTTGGACATGGAGTTTTCTTTTTCTGTGTTTTTTTTTTGTTTGTTTTGTTTTGTTTTGTTTTGTTTTGTTTTGTTTTGTTTTGTTTTTCCACATGAGAGTCCTGTTACTTAGCCCTTGATAAGAGTTTTGAGATGTTTGGTTTGCTGAGATAAAGGCCTCCAAAGGTTGTCCAGTCAGAGCTAATCTGGGGATTTGGGCCTCCCTCTTGTCTCAGCCTAGTTTTTCTCTGGTATGATTGACTGCAGTGTAACTGAGAGGGGAGAAACCAAACAACCATCAGAGTCTCTTATTCCTTCTGTGCTTAAAGTATGTGTTTCACTTGAGCACGATACCCAGCAAAGTCACCCTTTTCTCCATCTTCTCACCTTATTCTCCTCTTCTGGTTTTTTCATCTGCATTCCACCACCTATGGCCAGACATTTTCTCTTGCTGCTTATGGTTTCTTTATTTTGTTGTTTTCTGAATGGTGTCTTCCAAAGTAAATTAAAGGGACTGCATTTTATGCTCGTTCTCTTTGGTCTTTCTGCTGCCTTCAAACCCTGTCTTTCTGGGCTCTCCATCCCCTTGTCTCCATGGTCTACACTCTGCTAACTGCACCCTAGTTCTTCACTAGTTTTCAATATGGCTCTCCCCCTCACTCAGGCTGTCTTAGATCACATCTTGTTTTCCTTCTATTACTCACATAATTTGACATCTCTTGCTAGCTGCTCACTCACACTCCTCCATCTCCCATGATGTCCAGCCTCCTAATTCCCACGGCTTCTCTGGCACCTTATTGTTACTTCATCTGTGGGGTGAAACCTGAGCTCCTCTTCAGATTTCCCTTCCCTTCCTCTTGGCTGATCTTAGCTGCACAGTGAGTCTGGTTCACTCGAAGCTGCATTCTCCTCTCCACGTGATGTAGGCAGTTGACTGTTTTGGCAGTTCTTCTGTTTCTTTTCCTCCCTGGAACCAATGCACTGTGAAGGATGAACACAGAAATGTCAGCAGGGAGTACAGGAGACGAACAGCATCTTACACACTTCAGAGGGGAAGAGGTGTCTTGGGAGGGAAAAATTGGACTGAAATGCACCAAATGATAAGTGGCAAAATAAATAAATCTCAGCATTAAGCCAGATTTTATTTAGCGCTGTAATTTATTTTTGAAGCAACGTCTGCACATTGCACAGTGCACAACAGCGGAGAATTAGTTGCAATAGCTTTGCATAAATATTGCATGAAGCTTTGTGTGCAAATGCATACAAGGCACAGAGCTACATGCGAAATCTGGCTAAAATGGATGAAGGAAAATGTGGGAGCTCTTTGCTTCCATAGCTGGAGAGCTTCTGGTACCCGCCTGGGAAAGTAACTCTGCATTGCAACACGGCTTTCAGCATAAACATGCTCCGAGGGTGTTGCGTGCCAAGCTGCACGCAGGAGAGAAAGCCATGGAGCAGGTTTTTAGGTCAGTAGCAGTGGCCTAGAGGTTGTGGGGTAGGGGCTGAACCTACTTTTGGGTCTTTTATGGACCCAGATACACAAAATGAGCACTGAGACAGTGGTCCAGTATGGGACTTGGGGTTTATATCCTTTTGCTTAGCAACCTCAGGCAATCCTTTGCCCTTGAGGCACCCCTTGTTCTTTCAGTGTTTGTCAGTTCTCTCTGTGGTTGAAATTTCATGGTCTCTTGAATCTGGCAGGAGTGACGCTGCTCCCCAAAGAAGTGGCCCAGCCTTCTCTGGCTGCCTATCCCTGTGGCACCTCACTTCCCCCTTTCTGCTGGCACATACACCTACGTATACATCTGCAGCTGGAACAGCACAGCAGGCGTGGATTTAACACTATGACTGTCCTGAGGACCTGCCACACTATGTATTTCATGGGTGTTACATTGGGGTAGTTGTGGTCTCATCCTGCAGACCGATTGTCCGTTAGTGGACACGTAACAGTGCTTGGAGTGCTTTAGGTGTGCTCCCTTTTGCTTTTCTTTTACCCCAAGTCAACTCAGTTTATTTGCTCTCAAGTCCTGCTGCGAGGTGAATCGAAGCACAGTAAGCTGAAATGATCTAGAGAGTTGGTTCAAAGAGGCACTCCTAATCCAAACTAAAATGTTAACGTGGATGCACTGTGCTGACACGGCTGTGTGGTGAGCCAGCTCTGGGAAGAGATCAAAAAGCCAAAAGAAAAGGATCTGCTTTTAGTTTCGACCATCTCTAGCTGCTCTGTGTGGCCACACCCACAGTTAGGCCAGCATTTGAGAGGGACCAAGGGCTGGTTATAAGTTACAGAAGGGAAATGGATCTCCTTTTTAGAAAGCACTTTACATTGGTTTAAGAAGACTGCGAAATAATGATCTGTGTCAGCTGCAGGCTCTCAGAACAAGGACCAACACCTACAACTGGTAACATAGGTGTACGTCATACCACGGTGTATTGTCTACTGCAGACAGCGTGGGAAGGGGGAGACACATTTGATCTGAGACCTCTCAGTACCATAAACGCTCATAGTCTTCTGAAGGATGGAGGGAGAGCAGGAAAGAGCATTTTGTTATGCTCATAATGTCCATGAGAACCACTGTACGGTAGGCTCACAGCTTTCCAAACAAACCCCATATTGTGAAGGGCTCCCTCAATGCTTTCTTCTTCCTCTTCCCTTCTCACTCTTCAGAACATGCCTGCTAGTCAGTTTTTGCTCCATTTTGATACTAACATTTTTCTTTTTTTTCTTAAGCATTTGCATCCCCCCCTCCCCCTCCATTTCCTTCCACTGCATGCCCACTGAAAAGCTAATTGCAGATCCCTTGCTGCAATTACTCTACACGAAGTTCACTTCAATTATGGCTTTTTTGGCTAGTCGACTCAAACAGGCTTTGAAGCAACACTTTGCTGGGGCTTTGATCCTCATGCCTACGCCTGCTTCAAGTGCTGCCGTGTTCTCTCCTCTGCTTTCCACCTTTCCCTATCCTCTCCTTACCCCCTTAGGCCTTCATGCCAGCATTTTTTTTGTCCCTAGATACACCATACATGCTCCTGCTTGGGCTGTATAAGCCATACCGCACCAGATGGCCCGTGACTACACCGTGTAGGGCTCCGGAGGTCACCGCTGGAGTTTTTGGAGAGGTCAGTGGGTAGCACGCTCGCCTACCTCACCTACCCACTCTCCGCCAGGTCTGGTGCGGAGGGACGGTAGAAGCGCGGGGCGGGAGAAGAAGAAGGAGGAGGAGGAGGAAGAAGGCAGCAGCAGGCGTGCAGCCGCTGCCGGACGGGGTGGGAGTGAAGGAAGGAGGGAAGAAGGGAGGGAGG
>JAAGNO010025660.1:79380-103845 GCA_033439905.1 Ceryle rudis | reverse complement strand
CCAGCAGCAATCTTACAATGAGCAAGTAGAGAGGTATTATGGTCTCTGATGATATTTATTTTCCTACTTATCTCTAGTTGTCACATCCTTAACAAGGTGGCAGACGCATTTATTGGAAGTGACTAATTATCTGTATCATGATAGGTGATGTTTCCATCTCCTCTTTACTCCATCATGTATAATGTTGTCTTTTATCCGAATTGGAACATGGGTAGTTTGATTGCAGTCCATTAAACAGTTGATGCAGTTTGCTTGATACCACCTCCTGATTTTAGTATCTGCTTCAAATTATCTTTTTTTTTCCTAGTAAAAAATGTTTCAGTATAAAGTTAGGAATTGATTCTTACGGAATGAATTAGAGAAATATTAGTTCAGTTAACCTAGAGTTATATTTTGGGACTTATTATTTAATGTCTGATCTATTGATTTTCTGCCATTGTAGTTTCTTAAAGATATGCTGTTCTGGGTGGTACAAGCTTAGATGTCTTACAGAAGTGTCATAATAAGTTATCTTTATTGGCCAAACTTGTAACGTTGTAAAAAGTTAGTTTGACGAGAAGGGGAACTTAGCTGAATGGCAGGAATTCTGTTGTCTTCTTTAATTCTTTAATACTCATGTCCTCTATTTTGCCTGGAATTGCTAACAAGTGCATGGCCCATAGTTACCAAAGTAATTTTATTTATCCTTTTCAAACCTTAACATAGACTGTCTTCTGGAGTTTTCTTTGTTTCAGGAATCTGTTGCAGTCTGCAGTGATTGATTGGAAATCTCCTTGAAAATTCCTGTTATTATATATTCAAATGCATTTTTCTCAACCTGTCTGACTTAATAACATCTGACTAATATTTATTGTGGGAGCAGAAGGTGCCTCATCCCTGTGATGTCTCCTGGTCTCCCTGACTGTTCTGAGTGCCTGAGCCTGCACTGCCATGCTTGGGATGCTCACCCATCTCTCCGTGCCACCTGTCCCAGCTACCTGGGGGCTGCTGCTGGCCTAGCCCTGGGGTGTGCTAGCTCAGGTAAATTGTTACGCAATTCCTACCTATACTGTTAGAAAATTACTGTGCAAGCAGTGTGCCCAGTCTTCCCAGAACTTGCTCCTGGCTTTTTAACAGCCTCTGGCTGTGCTGAACTCATCATCAGAAGCAGCTTCCTTGTCATCCAAATGGCATCAAATGTATCTACGCCATCCTTGACCAAGGGATACAAACTTTTTTCAATGCACTTCTATAAAGGTTTGCTATAAAGTGTAACATAAGCAGCTACTGTGCATCGCAGTGAACTTTGAGACAGTGTGTAAAGGGCAAAACTATTAATCTGCCTTCAGTTTAGCAATTTTCACAAAACACCTGTTTAGTCATCTCAGCTCTGGCTTCCAGAGAACCCTCTAAACAGCCTCTAAAGATGAATCTGGAAAATAGTATCAATAAACAACTTCCAGCTTACTACAGATAATAGTTTCATTTTTTTCCCTCCATGTCCCACTAATTCCCATGTTGTGTCTTTTTCCTCACACTATGCTTTTCTTTCTTATGTACTTTAAAGATGGTTAGTGATAGCACCATTTTCAACTATTATTAAACGTAAACACCCATATTTTATTAGCTCACTTTTACGAATACCCCTTTTAGTAAGTATCAGGGCATATTTGTTTGCATCTATATGTAGCTATATTGCCAAATTTGCTGCCATTTTATGTAAGTAGTTATGGTTAAAGACATGAATCCTCATAAATACACTTACAAAATTCTGTATTCACCTAAAATACATAATAGTGTATATGTAATATACACGTATATGTAAATAATGAAAACATAAATGTGTGTATGTTTAATGTAAAATCACATGTGATTTGTGTTTATTTGTATTACATAACATACTTGTTTATATTTATTACAGAGTATGTCAATATAGCAGTATTATAAAAAATACTTCATTTTTGATGCCCTGCATTCATTTTTGCTTTGATGTAGATATACCTCTGTCTTGATGCATAGCAAAAGCTACTCGGCTTTGGTGGCCTCATTAGCAATTATGAGGAAGTAGTAAAAAAAACTGTGAGAGAAGCAAGACAAGGGAGTGCCACTATGCTAGAAGGTGTTTTGAACATCGGGCATCTTTCTCCTTCTCCCCTTTTCCCATCTAATTCGTTTTCCTCAGGCCTTTCCTGGCAAGAGGTTTGGGTGCCTTTCTGCTGTGAGGACTCCACAGCTCTCAGACATGAGCCTGAGTTTCTTCAGGTGACTGCTCTTTCATGCAGTGCGAATCAATGCTGCACAGGCTAGAGCAAAGAATTAGTAAGTAAGGGAACCTGAGGGAGGCAGCTGTAGATGTATTAAAAAAAAAAAGGTAAAAAGTAGAATCATAGAATCATTTAGGTTGGAAAAGACCTCTAAGATTAAGTCCAACCATTAACCCTACTCTACCAAGTTCACCACTAAGCTATATCCCCCAAGCACCACATCTATATGGCTTTTAAACACATCCTGGGATGGTGATTCAACCACCTTTCTGGGCAACCTATTCCAATGCCTGACAACCCTTTCAGTGAAAAAGTTTTCCTAATGTCCAGTTTAAACCTCCCCTGGTGCAGCTTGAGGCCATTCCATCTCCTTCTGCCACTAGTTACTTGTGAGAAGAGACCAGCACCTACCTCTCTCTACAGTGTCCTTTCAGGTAGAGTGATAAGGTCTCCCCTCAGCCTCCCTTTCTTTAGGCTAAGTAGCCCCAGTTCCCTCAGCTGCTCCTTACAAGACTTGTTCTCCAGACCCTTCACCAGCTTAGTTGCTCTTCTCTCAACTTGCTCCAGCACCTGGATGTCTTTCTTGTATTGAGGTGCCCAACACTGAACACAGTACTCGAGGTGTGGCCTCACCAATGCTGAGTACAGAGGGACAATCACCTCCCTGGTCCTGCTGGCCACACTATTTCTAATACAAGCCAGGATGCCGTTGGCCTTCTTGGCCACCTGGGCACACTGCTGACTCATATTCATACACTTGTCAATCAGCTCCCCCAGGTCCCTTTCTGCTGTAGATGAGTTTATTTTTATGTATTTAGTCTTTGCCTGTGTGAATTGGATTGTATAGTTTCTAAACACTGTGATGGAGAATAATTTCTATGAATTGTTTTGTATTGGCAAGTTTGCTTCATATGTATCACCATATACATGGCAATTTTATGTCTCACACACACACAAAAGTGATCTACAGTTAGGTGACTGAACTACTCTTCTTTTTTGAGAGTGTGACTGTTGCTCTCTCCACAGGTGCTTTTTTTTCCTTCCCTCCCCCTTAAATGTAAGATAGAAGCCTCTTACATTGGTTTTACTTCTCAGCTTTAAAATTGTTACTGAACAACTGTCAGTAGTTATTGAACTCTTACTACTAGCTACTGTACTGAAGCAAATTAAACCCACTCTTTTCACTTCAACACTGCAGCCCTCAGTGCTTAAGTAAAAATTCTGAAAATGCACCCGAGTCTTGAATCTATTCTCTTGCTCCCATCACCAGCTACCTCAGCTCAACAGGCTTTCCAGGGACAGGTTGTCATTTTGTCAGACTTGACAATGTGATAATGACCAACAAATGGATTAAAAAGCATATTCTAGCCTATTTTTTTCCCCTGTGCTGTAGGGTCTTGTAGGGTTTTAAATATTTAATAATGTGGTAAAAGCCTAGTCCTCTTGGAGGAGGAAGTTCTATGTCATTAAAAGTGTATGATCACTTCCCTAGCAAACGATGTGGAAATCTTTGTATCTATCTTTCTTTTATGCAGGTAGTGTCAGACCAAAAATAGATATTTATGTGCTGAATGTAATTAGGAAAACAAAGTCTTAATCCAGTGGTAAGAATTGAACAAAAAGCCTGCATGGTACTGCATGTAATCAAGATTTCCCTCTCTAATGTGTTTCCTGTGGGAAAGGTAGCAAAGATTAGAATTTAGCTGAAATTCAGAGATTCATTATTAAATTATGTTGGGGAATATATACAACCAAAACCTTTTAGAAAAGTGAAGAGTGTTGAGGTGTCAATATCGTGTCAAGTAGCAACAGGATTCTAGGAATTCTTTTCCTCTTTTTCATCAGTTTTATGTTGTAAGTTATTTGTGGAAGGACATACAGTTTTTCTACTGTTACCTATATGAAAATCACTGTCACCTTTTGCTGCTGCCAGAGGTAACAACCGATTTTTAAATGAAAGTTTTCTTTGTATTCAAACTGTAGCATTACTGTACCTGACTGTCAGTGAGCTCAAATGCGTTGTGTGAATTTTCACTGTTAAAAATGTGACCCTGGAGGCCTGCACCAGCTTTATTAAGAGAAAGATGGCCTTGAGGTTGGGCGATGTGTATTATTGTATTGGTTCTCTTCATCTAAGCTGTAGAATTATTTGAATGTTATGATTAGAGGTATTTCCAAGTCTTTTCTGAAGCCAAATACAAGGTGGAGAACTCATCCTCTGTCTAATAAATATCTGTGATCAATCAGCTATAGTATGTTTTTTATCTTACTGAAATTGTATAACAGTGACATGGTAACATGGTACGAGCAGAGATAATGGAATTGTGTTTTTTAGGGTTGGCATGGATGCACTTGGCATGACTTCTTTGGCATCTGTATGATAAAGTAATGGAAAAAATTGTAAGTAATGTATGAGCTCATGGATAAAACAGTTTTGCTGTTTCCCCCTGACCAATGTGTGGAAGTCATCCATGATCCTTACAGCTCTGGAGGTTCATGATCATCACTATTAAATCACACCACGCTTTCAGGTTCTGCTAGCTCAGTTCTCTGTATGCATGAGACTCCTTATTGACTGAGGAGTTGTTAGACTTATTGAGAAAAGTCACTGGGTGGGTGAGAATTAGGTGAGGCATTTAAAAAACAATCACATCACAATCAAGCCTTTTGTTTTATCATAGAATACCAGATTGGAAAGGACCTCAAGGATCATCTGGTCCAACCTTTCTTGGGAAAGGCACGGTGTAGATAAGATGGCTCAGCACTCTGTCCAGCCAAATCTTAAGTGTCCATCACTTCCCTGGGGAGATTATTCCAATGGCTGATTGTTCTCCTTGTGAAAAATTTTCCTTTTGTGCCGACTGGGATCTCCCCAGGAGTAACTTGTACCCATTACCCCGGGTCTTTTCCATGCGACTCCTTGTAAAAATAGTCCCCCTCTTCTTTGCGACCACCCTTTAAATACTGGAACATGGTGATAAGGTCTCCCCTCAACGTTCTTTTCTCAAACTCAGTTTTCACCTTTTCCTCATATGACAGCTTCCCAGTCTTTTGATTACCTTTGTGGCCCTTCTCTGTATACTTTCCACCCTGTCCACATTTTTTTTTTTTTCCCAGAGTGGGGACCAAAACTGAACACAGCATTCCAGGAGTGGCCTGACAAGTGCTGAGTAGCGTGGGGTAATGGACCTTTGTGGTTTTAAATAATTGAATTAACAGTATTTTTGCATGACTTCTGTCTTTGGATCAAAAAAAAAAAAAAAAAAAAAAAAATTAGAATGCATTGCATAAAGCAAGAGGTTTAGGTAGCCTGGATAGGAGAAAAATAAATTACTGACAGTAGTCCAGCAAAGCTAATGTGAACTATGCTTTACTTTACATATATATATGTAGGTACTTTAAACTAGTACTGCCACTTTGAAAGCAGTTCTGCCCATTCACCCTCTCTCCTGCTAGAAGGATTTGTATTGCTGCTTAGTAATTAAGAGCAGGGAACTGAACTAGCTTAAACCTAAACTTTCCTGAAAGGAAAAGTAAGGTTAGTATTATGTGTTACTTAGTCCAATTCACTGTGTAGTCTGGGGTGCTAAGGAGAAGTTTTTGATGTGCTGGATGAATTTACTCAGGGAAGTGCATTATTGGACCTGTTACTCAGGAACAAAGAACTGGTCACATGTGTGAAGGCTGATGGCAGCCTGGGCTGCAGTGACCATGAGATGGTGGATTAATACCAAAGGGAAGCAAGGAAAGTGAAAAGCAGAGTAGCGACATTAGACCTGAGAAGAGCAGATTTCGGCTTATTCAGAGAATGAGTGGGTGAGATCCTCTGTCAGACTGCTCTGAAGTTTACAAGAGCTGAGGATATTTTTGTACAATTCTGTTGGTAGAATAGAATTAGCAGAAAATGATGTGCTTCTGTGGACTCCGTAATATCAGTCTGGTTTATGAAATGAATCTTCACTTTCAGAAAAATGAACAATTTACATGGCTGCTGCCAAAAATGGAATCAGAATCTCTCTCTTATGTGGTGTAAATTGCAAATGCAACATATGCTCTTTCCACGGCATGGAATTAAGATGTGATTTACTTGCAGTAGTGTTATGGATGCTAAAAGCTTTCAGAGGCTCAGAAAAGATCTGATGAACTCAAGAGAGGAAAAATCTTAAATACTGTCCTTGGCTCAGAAACTTCTTTTGTGTCCCAGCCCATTATATTCTCAGAAAATACTCTGGGAAAGTGTGTTTACATAATTTCTGTGCCGTATTCTTCCCTAGATGCCTGCTGCTGGCGATAGTCAGCTACAGAAGGCTGGGCTAGGTGGATCTTTGATCTAATCCAGCCTGTCTGCTCTTGTGATTAGCCCTCCATGCTATCTACTTTTTCTACTGTCTAACCTATTTTTTTTTCTGCTGCAAATTAAGTTGATATTTTTGGATTTGTCCCAACTTTAAATGCCTTTGCCAAATTTCCATTTCAAACCTTGAAGGACCTTCAGTTAGGAGCTCAAGTTTCAGTCACTGTTGCTGGAAGCAGCCTTCACTGTGGTAACAAAGTGAGTGCGTGCTCTGGCGGTGCCATTTAGTTCACTCTAACTCCTCTACCTTGGAAGTTCCCAGCACAAATGTTTTGTAGGTTTGGACTGGTCAGACAGTCCTAGGTGAGCTACCCATTGCCATTGTTTTAGTGGATTGCACTTCTAGATTCAATATTGTGTGAGCCCATGTAATCCTTGTGGAATATCCTGTGAACAAGAGAGACTCAATGGCACTGTAGAGAGTCCCTCTGAAGCCAGCTCAAACTGAAGATAAAGTAATAGCTTGTTGCGTGCATATTTTAACTGCCTTAGTGCCACCTTCCTTCAGCATAGCCAAGCACAAAGCTGTTCCTCACCCCTCACGTCATTTGGCAGTTCATAAGGGTCCGCTTAATGTGGCTATCTCCTACCCACTGGTGCTAGGGATATTATTGACAGTGCTGAGTTGGTTTTGGCATGAAGGTCAGCACAGGGGTTTTGTGGTTATTCAGATTCTCTTTGTACCTGGCTTCTGTAGTGCTGTTGAGCTACTGCTGGAAAGTACAATCCTCCTTGCATACACTGAGGCGTCTCCTGCATAAACTATAATGTGTTGGTGCATCTTTCCCCTTTAATTCTTTCAGGAGTTGCTGGATTGTGTGTCAGAATGGTTGTGCATCCCCCTCATCGAGGAGGCCAAAGCCTGTCACAGTTTGGTAGGCCTCCTGCCCTGCATGGACTCGCTCAGTTTCCGTTTTCCTGTCCATTAGGCTCTTTTGGACTCCTCTTGCTTGGTGTGCAGTTACTGACCTCCTTTCACACATCAACAAAAAGGAGACCTGCTGTCTTCAGGTATTTAAGGAGATGAACACCTCTGTGTGCCCTGTCAGTGCCCCTCTTTGTCCCAATACCAGTGCAGATTCAGAGTTACGTGCCCTTAAAATATGGATGCTAAGAGATTAGACATAACTGCTTTCTTTTTAGATTATTAGATTTTAGATAATTATTTAGATTTTAGATAATTGCATTATTGCCCTCCTTTTCTCCTGCTCTGTTTAGCAATCTGTCAGGCCTTACTCATCATGTTTTTGTGATGCACTTCATCAGTGGACATATCAGGGGAATTCTCAGCTTTTGTTAGTGAGGTCCAGATTACATCATTCGTGGTGCTGCAGCCTGGGCACAACACAGTAAAGGCAGTCTTGTGGGCTGCCAGCTGGGCTACTTGTCCACCCCTGTCAGCCTTGTTGATCATTTGAACACTATCAGTGCATACAGCCTTTTTAAAATTATTTATTTATTTTTATGTCATCTCACCCAAGTTCCTCTGCATTTTTTTTGTTGTATTTTCAAAAAGTTAAGTGTTATTCCCACTTTAAATATTTATAATTTACCCTGAACTTTACTTGATTGGATTAAGCATTCAGAAGTTAGTAGCATTTAGTTGTGTATATGTTTTTGCACCATTCTTCTACAGTCCTCGGCCGCAGCTCTTCTCCTCTATAAATTGCTGTATATCTACTGCCAAAAGTTGAATAGGCTTTGGAAGAAATTCTTCAGAGCCTTCTTGCCTTCTGTAGTTGTGTGTTGTATGCCTGCGTTGGGTGTTTATGCTTTTCCTTACTGAGAAAACTGATTTATGAAGTAATAGAAATAGATAGAACTAGTGGAAAGGGCAGTAGTTTGGAGTGTCTTAAAGGATCAATTTATGTTATTCCTTGGTGTATAAAGTTAGTGATGTTGGTGGTAATCTATTAATATTCTAAGTGCATCTGAAGAAGATTACTGACTATTCCAGCATTTAAAAAAAACTGGAAACATATGTTTATTTTGCTGATAAAGCCAGGCTATAAATAGTTTGGTGTTTTATTACCATGTTGCTATTTAAAATATCTTTTTTTTTTTTAATTCAAGCTGATTTGTATCAGTGTTCAAAACTATACTATCACTTAACTCTTCTGCAATAAAAATTTTAAAAGGACCATGAAAAATAATTATTGTAATGCTGTATAAATGAGGTAATTGCAGAAATGAGTTTCCATTTGCATGTTTAAAAGTATTTTTCACCTCATGTAAGTAATGAGAGAACTAGTTTCTTTAAAGACAACTTTTGTGACAGGTAAAAAAAATTCTTACAAAAGCAAAAAAACCCACTTCTAGTTCCACGTCGGCTTTTTGTAAATACCACAACAATTCTGTGAATCTAAAACACAGAAATGCATCTCAGTTTGGTTTTTTTTTTTAAATCAAACAAACAAACAAATTACACTTCCAGGATTTTAAAACTAATTTTGGATTAACTAAGGCTTCACAAGCTCCTTTTTGATTTGGAAGTCATTCTGATTTGTGGCAAAACAATTATTTGGAATGAAGTTAACCTCTCCAATGGTTAGGTTTCCCCACTAGTATTAAAGGCTCTACACCTAAGGTTGTAGTTCAACAACTGGTTTGAGTTAGAAGTACCACAGTAGCCCAGCCTTTCCCTGTCCCCCACAGCTAACTTCCATTCTTTCTCTTGTTCTGATGTCTTTGTGCAATTCTGGGATAGATCAAATTAGGAAATTAACTCACTCAGATGAAAAATAACATGGCAAAAATACCATGGATTAAACGGAGTTTTTATTTTACGATACATTGTGCCTGACCAAAAATTTCTGCTTTTGTGTAGGTAATAAATTACATGCTGTGTTTCTCCTAGGAGCCACAACCCTATAGTCTCTCCCTGTCACACACATACCCAGGTGCTTCCCTTTGTGGCAAGGTATCAAGTACCTTTTTTCTCATTAGGTCTAATCAAGAAACATAAAGTTTTCTTAAATGCAGTTGCTTTCAAGTTCCGTGTAATTTTTAAGTGTCTCATTCTGTTTTGGACTCAAAGGGAGGTTTGTGTGCCTAGAACTTGTGGAGATTTGCCATATGTATCAGTTGGTATAGTAAAAGATACTCCTTCCATAAGCTTTGCCTTCCGCGGGTTTTTTGTTAACATTTTGATGCTGAATTCTCTTGCAAACTGAAAATAGTGTGGGGATAGCTTGAAATAGGTATTTTTAAAATATGACTGTTGTCTTGAAACTAAATGTTACATTTTTAACTGTCTTCAAACTGAGAAAATATTGGCACTTTTATAACAACAGCATAGCTCTAAGTGCAGAAGTTGCCAGATGGAAATCTAGACTCTTTGGCAATAGCACCCAAGACAGCTGAGAGTTTTTCACACCTGGAATCTGCAGGTGGTGATGAGTATTTTGGTACCCAAAAGCTTGAGATAGGAAAACCTAAAATGGCATTGGTTATTGTGTTGAATTTTTAAAAAGATTTTCTTCACAACCAGTACAGTTGGCAATTTAGGTCAAGGTCTTAAATTTAGTTTTCTTACTGACATGCTGACTGATGGTTTTCAGGAGCCCAGCTTCTAACGAATATATCTAGAAAATATTCAGGGTCTAAGTGTAGGATAGTTTTCTAGCTTAGGTTTTCAAGTAGACACCCTTGTAAATTCTGAAGCCAGAAATGTTTTAATTTGAACATGCTTCTTAGCCTGTCTAAGAAAGTGGACTTGGCCATAAATGTGGTGGAACTAGGACCTTTGAACATTTCCTGCTCTGATTTTCTCTTTATGCTGATTTGTTAAACTTTGCTTTGTTCCTTTAATTTCTCCTTTTCAAAAAAAAGGAAAGTACAGAAGTGCAAAGCAACCTTGGTAGATTCCAGTTAATTTAATAGTTTCTTAAATGCACTGAAGACAGGGTTCCTAATAAGCATAGAGTTCCTAATAGCAAAAGGCTGATATAATTCCACAGGGGAGGCCACAGGACAGTTATTTTTCCTTTGTGTAGAACAGAAGTAATCTACAAAGTCAGAGATTGGCTTCAGTTTAGGGCTGTCTCTAAAGAAATTTTATACACTTGTACAAAGTACATAAAACAATTGTATTTTCTTGCTGAGCTAGAATCAGCTTTCACAAAATTAGCTTGTTTTGTTTTTTTTTTTTCTCCAGTAAGTTTTGCACTCTTGTTTTCTACTAGCCTATCCTTCAGTATAGTTGGTTGGGGTAAATTAAAGAAGTCTTTTGCAGGGGTGATAGGTTAAAAACGGTTAAGTGGATAGAAGAGTTTTAGTTAATGGATGCTGTTCGTACAATATTAAATTCTGGGTATGAGCACTAACCCTTCTTTACCTGTTCTTATATTAGACTGTGATTGGTTCCCAGGCAAAGGGATAAGTTGTGGAACAAAGGCCATACTCATTGTGTTGTCTTAGTTATTCCATGACCTGTCACCTGGAAATAAATTTGTCAAAGGGTTAATTGCCTTTAATTGTGATAATTCTGTTATCTTAGACTTTCCCTTTGATCTGAAAAACTGGTCTGATAGGGAAACTGAGGAGTCGACGAATATAGAATTCTTAGATATATTCCAATTAAAATAGCTGTTACTTTTTTGGGGAGATTTATAAAGAAGTGTTCATCATGCAGAAAATAACCATACTGCCACCTATAAAACTGCACTGCTAAAGGATTCATCTGTTGAATGAGTAAGGGAAAGCTTCCACCTTAACTGTATGTCATTAACTACTCATCTGCTTCAGTGGGATACAGAACATGCTGGAGCTTTCTTAAATTGTTTAACAGCATAGTGGGCTGTTAAACAGCAATGCTGAAAGCAACATATGACTTTATTTCAGCAATACAAGTGGGACTGTGTCTACTTTTATGAGTCTTTATTCATCTGTCAAGCTTAGAATGGGCCAAACAATGTGAATTCAAGTCCTTCAGGGAGTTTCAGTTTTGTCATGAGCACCACCTCCAAAGAATGCCTATTTATGTCTGTTCAAAAGTCCTTAAGTATAGTTTTCTCCAATAATGTCCTTTTTTTTTCCACGTGAATTTGGAGAAAGTTATCATAACCTAAATTGCACCTACCATAATATGTGCTTTCTGTTATTAGGGAAGGAATATAAAGATATTTATCCACTTGAGTACATTAACGACTAAAAGATTTTCAGTTATGCAGTGTTAAGGTCATTAGGGAGAACATCAGAGCAACAAAACCCAGCCTAGATCAGCTTGTGAATAAAGGCTTTAAAGAAACCATTTTCTTGCAACAATGCCTGAATGTGAGCATGGAGGTGTACAAGTATCTGACATAGTTGTGATTTAGCAAAAGCATAAAACAGCTTCAGGCTTAAATTAGGGAAGTAAGACTGCTATCACAAAGAAATAAAAATTTCATCTTTTCTCTGTATTAGGTATTGGTATGGCTGAGTGTAATTCGGTGTTGGTGTCCCACTCAGCGTTGTTGCCCGTAGCACAAGAAGAATGGGTAGCAAGGAAAGGATTTTCAATGGAGGGCCACATAAAAGACTCATGAGATAGGAAGGCAGGCTTAAAGCTGAATTTAGTAAGTTAGAGAATGTGAAAAGTGTGTTTAGGTGCTCAAATGAGGTGAAATTACTGGGAATAGAATTTGGTTTCCAAAACTGTAACAAAGTCCTGTAGTAAGAAGCTAAACCGAGACAGATTAAACCTTGAAGGAAAGCAGACTATGCTTACTGTGAGGGAAGGGATGTGATGGAACATGTTACCAGTAAAGACAGGGGACCCTTTCTCATTTGGACTGTTACATGTTAATTAGCATGTGCTAATTCACTGAAGGGATTGAAGTTATTGTGGCCTGATCGTGTAGAAGTTCAGGCTCATTTCAAGCTTTCTGGCCTTGAAGTTTGTGACTGAATCCTCCGGCTACTTTATTTGGTCTCTTGAAGAAAACAGGATTCTTCAAATTAACCTCATCATCTTTGTAAAACTTAAATTTTTCAAGTAAAATATTGCTTGCAGTTGATTAAGCTTCAGGAAGTGTGTAGCACTTTGCCTTCAGAGGCTCTGGAGAGAACTTCTGCCTCTCGTGCATAATAGTTTAAAAGGTCCTGGGGTTTTGGTGCTTTGAGTACCAGTGTCTGATGATCTAGAATAGATTTTGCTGGTTTGTAATGATACAGGATGACAAGAGATTTAATAAGGAATTAGTGTAACAGAATAGGATTGAGTAATTGTGTGTAAATGAAGAATTTGTTACCTTGGCCATGCAGATGTTATCTACAGTAATCCAGTATTTTTATGGTAACTCTTAAAGCATGGGATAGATCTGAGGATATATGTATTGTACCATCGCATTCTGGGCCAGTTACTGGTGCTCTCTTAGTGTGCTCAAGAATCCATGAATGAGCAACTCTCAGAAATGTTTGTCAGAGCCATGATTGTAAATTGTAATGTGTTTGTTCATCAACAACAAAAGTATCAAGTATCAGATTAAGGCTGATAGCTGTATTAACAAAAAAAGTCTAAAACCACTGTTGTCGTATCTTTGCTTTAACTAAGCATTTACTTTTCCTACAGGTGATTAATTTTGCTCATGTTTGAAAGCTTTAGCAAAAAACATACCTGCCAATTTTAGATTTTGCTCTGGTGGGTTTAATACTTTCTCCATTACTTTTTTTTTTAAGCAGGTGTCGGGGGAAAAAACAACGCCTTGAAGTCCCAATATAGGAGTAAACATATTACTTAGTAAAAAACACCGCCTACTTTGATGTAATAGGGTGGTGAGGGAAGGGGAAGCAAAAATTTGAGCAAACGGAAGAATCACCATATATGCTGTAAGCTTGTAATTTTGGAAAGAGCCTTTTTTCCCTTCATTAGTGCCATTTCATTTTCTGTGACTTAGTTCCTGACTGTGTTATAATAATTCCATTAGAAAAGCCAGTAATTATAGTCAGTGGTCAGTAATGTTAAGGGTGTTCACATAAATGACTATAGTTCTCTTTAGAATTTTGACCTTATCTGCAGGGCAGAATTCACCAGAACTGGTAGAGCTTAAATTGGTTTAGTTCGACGTGATTAAATTGCGGGGTGGATGCTGTTACTCGGAATATGCAATCTTAATTTGGTTTCCCTTCATTTTTTTGAATTAAACCAATTCAGGCTATGTATTCTGAATGAACAATCTTTTACAGGGATGTAATCCACTCTACTTTGGTATAAATTTAGATCTGCAACTAATCCAGATTAATTTTTCTCCAGAGGGGTCTGTTTTGTTTAGAGTTGGTTTACATGTCAGAAATCACCATAGAAGCAAGAAAGGCATAAATGAAATATGAAAAATAAATATGAAAGAATATGAAAAAAAACCTCACAGGTACTGTCATGTCAAACAAACGTCTTATCTTAAAAGCCAGGTTATTTAAGCAGCAGGTTATTTTTTAAAATGCATAATTTACTCCCAGTGGTAAACGTGGTATTCATCCTCATGGAAGGGCATGCTGTTAATTTGAAACAGGATGCTTGTACCAAGTTTGAATAACATTTGTGTGTTGATTTAGGGAGAAAAGAATTTTTCACTTTCAGTTTATGCTGTTTTGGAACTGATGGAAATAAATCCAAAACAAATACATTTTGAAGAGTCTTATCATTGGATAAGAGAGTTTGTACAAAGAGTTACATTTGTATTATTATACCAGTGTAACAAACAAGCACAATTCTAGAAAAGCTTCAAACAATTGAAATAAGCTTTTAATTGTTTGTAGTAGTTGCTGATGGGAGCCATTATGGACGGATTAATCTCCAAAAGGCAAATTTTTATATTGCTATATAAAATTAATTTTAGAGATGATTGCCTAAAGCCAGAAAATTAAAAAAAAAGAATGTATGGAATTACCAAAGACAAGGGCTTTTTTTTTCCTTTTAGCTTTTTGTACCCTGACATAAACCAACAAAAATGTACTTCAGACATACTTAATCATACTTAATCCTAGATACGTGAAACACATACTAAAATGTGGAATAGTCTGCATGCAGTGCATGAAATTAAATTACAATTCCCATTTAAGTATCTGTTTTCAATGTTGTAACTTCTTTAGTTACTATTACTTTAAGTTTATTAGTATATGTTACTATTAATTACTTAACCAATTATTTAGTAAAGTATTTTAAAAAATTGTTATTAAAATTAAATTTGAATAATTATAATTTACAGCAATTTGAAAATGCCTGCAGAATATAACTCTGAAAATGTCTATATTCATTACTACTATTTTGAGATTGGACTTGGAGGTTGGTTAAAAAAATAAGGAAGAATACACTTGAATTTCTTTCTGTACGGGAAGTTGTTTGACTAGAGTTCCAAACTAAGTCACTATGGGATACAAAAACTACTTAAGGTCCTAGGTGGGTAAACACAATTACTTCTGTATTTCCTGTTACTCTGTTAATCACTGAGATCCCATGTTGTGCTCTGTTTTTGCAGTCAGTGGTTAAATGGAAGCCACTCCTGGGATCTGGATGGTTTCTACTGACATAGACTTTGCATAGCAGCTCCATCGCCTCAGGAGGTTGCAATGAGCGGAGGAGGGGAGCAGCCTGACATCCTCAGTGTGGGAATCTTGGTCAAAGAAAGATGGAAGGTGGTGAGTATGCCTTCCTGCAATTCTTTATCTTCTGTAAAACATGTTTTCAAAAAGAGGTAGTTTGCACTTTGAAATCTGTTTCCAAATTCTCATGAGATGTATTTCTTTTGCTTAATACTTGTGTTAAATGGTGAAAGGTCTTTAAAAACACTTATTTCTCTTACCCTGTTTTAAAAAGAAGTTGGGTGTTTTTTTTTTTTCTGGTAAGGACCTAGGAAAGTTTTTAAATCATGACTTAGTGTCTGTTCAGAGCACAACTGGAAGAGTCATGTTAGTATATTGAATCCAGTCAGCCAGTGGTTATGTCAGTCTATTTTGGAAATCAGTCGGGCACCCTCTTGAAAATTGTTAGGTTGTATGATATGTTGCTGCTCTTCCAGTGAGAATTTACTTTTGTTTGTTATATGTTGCAGTATAGATTTTATTCCTGACTGATTTTTATCCATTTGATTGTGTGCCAATATTGGCTTTACCATAAATAGCTCTTTTGCCTTTTTGTGTTCGTATCCTCGATTTACATCTAGAGGGAAGTAGTATAAATTTGAAACTAATTTTGCTGGGAAAAACAGGGTGAGTTCTCACAGTTCCTTCTCCATTCCCCTGATCACCTTAGAATTTGTTTGCTTGTGGATTTTTCTTTTGAGATTTAAAAAACAAAAGCAAAACAAACAAAAAAGCCGGAAAAAAGCACCACTTCATAGTAGAACATTTTTGGTATCTCTGTGTGATTAGTAGGCTGTGAATAGATACTGAATCACTATTTTTTACACAACCTTTGCTTTATATTACTCCCATATTTCAGTATTATATTTATAACTGTGAGACTGGACGTAGAAGATACAGATTCATCATTCATTTCAAACTCATGGAGAAAATAATTTCAAGTATCTAGTACCCTGTCCTTCATTTAAAAATGTAGGAAGCTGATACTAGCTTCGTGTAGTAAACCTTTGTATTTCCTTTTGTGTAAGTAGAACCTAAAGGGGCTATCTTCGGAGTGTAAGTATTTGTAAAATACTTATAAAATATGTGCAACAGTAGTCCTGTTTCCTTCAGGTTTATTTTCACAGACTGGTAGGGGTTGGAAGGGACCACTGGAGATGAGCTAGTCCAAGTCTCCACCTAAAGAAGGCTCACATAGAGAGGTTGCACAGGATTGCATCCAGGGGTGTTTTGAAAGTCACCAGAGAAGGAAACTCTACAATCACTCTCTGGGCAGCCTGTTCCAGTGTTCTGTCACCTTCAACTTTCTTTCTGTGTAATGAAGAATGATGGTCCCATTGGTGTCTTTTGGAAAATTTTGAGAGTAGACTGTTGTTATACATTTTAACTTGTATGTTTTCCAACTCAAGTATTACAAGTAAATGAGTGCCAAATATTGTCTGTGGGTAAGTCTTCAATTTCTTAACTTTTGGAGAAAACATTAAGGATTTCTTGATGGCATCTGTGGTGATACACTTCTTTCTGAATTCAGGATTTCATAGGGCAGTCGGCCAGTGAGACAAAATAGTATGCAAATTTTAGAAATGTCTTAGTGCTTTACACATATATATTAACATAATTAATACTGTTCTGTTAGTTTATGAAGTATTGAAGGTTTTTTGCTAGTATTCTTGAAGTAGTAGAGTACTTAAATGTTCCTTGTGTAGAAAGATGAGATGGTATAAACCAGTGGACTTTCAAGTTTTGGTGACAGTCCAAAAGGAGAGGACTCCATTACGGAGTCCTCTCCCTAATTATCAATAGTACTTCTTATTGTTCCTTGTGGAACTGTCCCAATATCCTGCCTTTTTTTTTTTTTTCCCCCCATTGAAGAATGGCAGCTCTGTAGCATGATTGCATGAGATTATCTTCTTGTAACCAATTTAAGAAAAAACCGTACACATTCTGGAAGTTATGTAGAGAGTTGCAACTGAAATGCAATTTTCAGAATTTTAGCTGTTCAGGACCTTGGTCTTTATAATCATGAAAACATACCTTGAAGTTGTGGACACAAACATTTTTAGAAACTATTCTCAATTAAATTGAAATTTAACCTAGACGTTCTTTAGGGTGATTTGAAAAGTAAGCATAGAAAAACATTATAAAATATTTTTTTTCTCAGTGACGCTCTCCATCTGTATTGATTTCTGCATCTATTAGCATTTGCTTTTATCCTCTGTTGATGCCTTTTCTCATCACTCTTCTTTGCCTTTGAAACATTTATTACAATCCTGACTGGGAGAGACTTGATTGCAATGATAATTGGTTTTAGGTAGGTTTAAGAACATCATTCAATATGCAGTGTAAGTTAAAATACCAAGATTAAATGTCTTGGAAATTTGTGCTTGTAGACTTAAGCATACAAAGAGATAGGAGAGGAAGACAGAATGTAGGCAAGGAGTTTAGAGCGTGAGATGCTGAATGCAAAGAAGAGAAGCTTGGAACTGATGTACAAAATGGGAGAATGTGGTGCAGGTGTAAATGAGGGCAATGTGGTCCTTGTCTAGGTAAAAGATCTTGAGCAGATGTGGCAGGAGGCCAGTGTGATTGAATAGTCAACTCCTGTCTGAACTGAAAAGCAAAGCACAAGCAAACAGAAGGTGGAAACAGGGATGGACTGCCCAAGATTAATATCGAGACATTGCCTCTGTGCATTGGGATGAATATATATATATAGGAAAGACAGAGCTCAGCTGGCAGTTGAAACTGGTGAGGGATGTGAAAAGCAAGGAGAAAGGGTGTTAGAGTGACACTGGTAACAGAAGGGAGACCAAGGACAAGGGGCTCATTGCTGAACGTGGTGCTTGACCCAGTGACGAAGGGCGTGGAGAATGTTTCTTTTGTTGGTTTTTTTTGGTGTTGTTTGTTTGTTTGTTTTTTGTTGTTTTTTTTTTTTCCTACAATCAGAGAGAGGTTCATTTGTGCTGGGAGTTATTGACTGACATCAGTATTGGATGTCTGTTAATGATTCTGGTGTACTTTATCTGAGGATAAGAATTGATTGGTTTATTTTATTAGTGTGGTGGTGGTTTTGTTGTTGTTTCAAGTGGGGTTGTCTTTTTTTGGGGGGGGGGGGGGTGTGGGTTTGGTTTTTTTTTTTGAGAAGACAACGCTTTCAGAGGCAGTCTTTCTCATTCGGGCCTTTTCTCAAAGCTGGTAGATGAAGTTGTCTCAAACTACTTGTAAGTTTGTATAGGGGAGAGAGTGTGGCTGGCTGTGTTACCTGTTTCCTTTTCCCTCTCACCTTTTTCACCATGCATTTTTACTGTGTCGCTTGTGTTTGTACTATGCTTTCAATTTACATGCTTTTGCTGAAAGCAACATCAGATCAATGTCTGTTTAACTGCTGGAGCCCTGTTAATAGCTCAGAGCTCAGGCAAGTTAATGGCATTACCAGAACAAGAGGTGGACGGAAAAGTACAGACTTTTTAAATAGCCTAATTAGTCATGAAACTACATCTTTGAGAGATAACACAGATAAACACATAATGAAAAAAAAATAAAGCCCCACATTACAATCCTGTTAAAACTTGCTATTTTTCACAATCTGTAGATGACAGAGCTCTTTCTTTTCTGTAAGGAGTAACACTCTGCATATATTAAATACATCTGAATGTAACCAAGTTATGCAGAGTTTTTAATTAGATTTGAAAGGTTTCTATTCCTCAGTATGTCAGTATTTCAGAGTTTGCCTTAGATTCTTGCCTGAGTAGTACCTTAGGTCATGTCTGAACTTCTTAGCACGAAGGATTTGTGATGCTATGTACTTGAACTTACATTCTTGTGATGAGTAGGCTAAAGAGTAACAGGCTTAAGCCTGTGTTGCTGGTATTGCATGTTACACTGCTTCAGAGAAAGTACACCGCCGGTGGAGGAGAGGAGATGGCATTTGCTAACAGTGTGCTGGTTAGAAGGACATAAACGTGAATTTGCAGTCAACAGATTTGCACTAGAAGCAGATATTTAGGTGGCTTAGTTGTGTAGGTCTGAAAATATGGTGCGCTCTGTCCTGTGCACCTCTTTAAAATGGGCAATGACTTGGCTGGAAGTGAGTAATGTAGATAATGCTACGAATCTTGGACCGTATTTTCCTCATCTTAAGAATATTGAAGTAGCAGTTTCTTGCGATGGTAAAAGATCTTCAGGGCAGAGAGTGCATGATGAAATACCGAGCACTGTTGTAATCATACAGAATGAATATTTCATGCAGTATGACTTGAGAAATGCAAGTAAAGAATATGAGCATTTTATCTATTACCTTCTTCCTTATTCTTAGGGGCCTAGGCTATTTTAAAAATTGTTTTTTCCCCTCTCAGTCAGATGGCTGATTGTCTGGATGAGGAGACATTAGATTTATTTTCAGAATCTGAAGATAGGTCAGCATATTGCTGATGTCTAGATCCTCTGAACATTTAGATGACATTTAATACAGCGTAGTCATATACTCTGAGTCCCTATTCCCTGTGCACATTTAAAGCAGGGTGAAAACATAACTATGAATATTTGCTTTGAATGGAGTGCAAACTCATTAATACTCCAGGAGCAGTGTTTTTACTTCTTCCTAACAGAGATGAAATTTTCAGTGATGCAATTTTCTTTAGTATGTCTTAATAAAAATGATATTGGTGAACTGGCAGTAAATGTGAGTAATGCTTAAAATATATATTAAAAGATAATCTTAGCCATTTCTTATCATCTGTGTTTTAGCTGTTCTGTGTAAGTCACTGCATACGATAGAAAATGCTGTCTCTTTTCAGTAAATTCAAGAGCTTTTATACTTTTTGTATTCAGTGTGCGTATTTCTGAAAAAAAAATGATGGTATAGTTTAAAAATGTCACAGTGCATTTATGTTTGAAGGTCTCTGGATAGTATGGGATTATTTGAGGAATGACTTTATTCAGCATGCTGAATTTGGTCAGACTCATGCTGGGAATGCTAGTGCATGCTTCTGTTGTATTGAATACCACAGGTTTAGTGCAGATGGAGATCAGGTGTATTACCTTGTTTTCCTAGGATTCTCTTCCAAACTGTGGTCAACCATACCTTTGTAGGTTATTCAGTAGCTCTTTTACATGCGGAAGGATATGATGATGTTATTTTAAAACCTGTAAGTAATACAGCAGCATTTACAATATAGCAGACAGTACAAAGAACTACTGGTGTTTTGTTTCCTTTCTTTTCTCTCCCCCCTTTTAAATCTGTTTTTGTTGTTTGATTTTTTTCCTCCATATAGTTGAGGAAAATAGGAGGTGGAGGATTTGGAGAAATTTACGATGCACTGGACTTGCTTACTCGGGAAAATGTTGCACTGAAGGTCGAATCAGCTCAGCAGCCAAAGCAAGTGCTGAAAATGGAAGTAGCTGTGTTGAAGAAATTGCAAGGTAGGGCCGTACCCTGGATATGCCATAAGCATCAGTCAGTGTATCATCTTGAAAAATCGTTTTAATCTCTATTTAGTAATAATTTGAACAAATACTCCCCATATTCTGCAGGTTATTGCTAAATGATTACTGAAAGTGGAATAGAAGCTCTTTCATTTCCTTGAAAGTTCTGCTACATTGCACCTTTTCTTTACAGCAGGATAGTGCGAAAAATAAAAAACCAACAGAACAACAAAAAATTAAAGTGCTGTGAAATCTATGCTCAACTAGTTTATTGTGCAATCATATCTTCTCCTTAGCTTTTTCGCTCTAGACTTTGTTGTTGTTGTTAGCTTTTTATTTTTCCTTCTAAGATGGTCTCTTTTTCTCTGTACTATGTAGCATTGGGTCCTTCACATAGCATCCAGGATAAGAATATTTGTATATCTTTCCCTTTGCAAGTATGGCCAAGAATAATTCTAATGTTGAAATGGGAAATGTATCTAAAAAAACCTCACTCAAACAACACACCAACTCCATAATACTGTAACTTATAGGGAAAAAAAATACTGGCATGTAGAGCCCTGAAATGCTTTTAGGGTTCAGATTCTTGACCATTCAGAATCGCAGCTTTGAACAGTCACTTTCGATGTACCTTTAAATACTTCAAAGCTATCAATATAGAGAAATATGCAATGACTTCTCTTCATTGCTTTTCACAACATAAGATTCTAAAAAGAAAGTTTAAAGGGTGACTTTTTTTCTATAAAAATATTATTTTGAATCTGGAAGATTCCCTCTTAGGAGCCCAGTTTTTCCAAACCCTTAGTTTGAATTAAAAAAAACCTGCATGGCATATGGTGCTGCCTAATCTGCTGTAAAGGTCACATTGCAACAAAAATTGAAGGCCTCTATAGATTTAAGAGGGCAAGTGTGTCACATGATATAGTGTTAACAAACTCTTCCTATGTTTATATCTTTTTAAGGAATTTCTCAAAACCATCTAGTATAATATAGTTGAGACAGGAGATTCAGGGACTGCATATTAGTTTTCTTTGAATTTTAGAGTTTTCTAGTTCAGAGATGGATGGTAAATTTCAGTATCAACAATTTTAAATTTAGAAACCATTTGTCTCAGGGTTCTTGAAATAAATTATCTTAAAAATAGTGAGTTTTGAAGAAACAACTTGTCTTTAAAACGGTACAGGTGAAACAGCTAAAGTAATAAGGACCACAGTAATAAGCAAAATAAATTACTGTGATTTGGTAGCAGTACAATGCTAAATGTATTTGTAAAAGCATAGCCTTACAGATGACTGCATAACTGGAGTGTCTTGTAGCTTTCTACAGTGAATTGAAGTGTAGTGAAGTTTGAGTTAAGATGTTGCAAAAATGTTTTTTTTTTCTTAGTAAAAACTTTAAAAATATTTTTAGAAACCAAAAATGTTTGCTGGAATAATAAAAAATTGATTTGTGAGTAATCACCACAGGCCCTCACACAAGTTATAATTTTCTTATCAGTCTTTCGTTGGGAGTGTAATTCCTTTAACAACCCTAGTCTTCCTGCAGAAGAGTCTTTGGTTCTACCAAATCATGGGAAGCGGTGTCTAGATGAAAAGAACAGAATAATGAAACATCTGAACAAGAGATTCACTGAGGCAAATAATTGAAATAATATATAATTCAAATAAAGTTCTTTCAGGTTTTTTTCTCAGTATTTTTCTGAGAAAACAATATAGTTCTTACATAACTGAAGCACTGATTTTGTATGAGGAGCTCTTTTGATAACTTTCCTTATGAGAAAACAATTAACTATTATTTCTTAATTTTTATCTCTTATTATTCTCTCTTGCACAGTTTAAAACAAAATAAACAAAACAAAACCCCCCAAAAAGATGCAAAAGTCGATTCTGTGATATTAACAGTAGAGGTGACATGTAGTCATGGCTGTGCAAGCTCCACATTATAATGTAACTGCTCTGGTTTTGGAGAGGGAAAGTTGTAGGTTGATCACAGAAGTGACTACACTTAGAGATGGGCGAGATGGGTCAAGGGTCAACCTTTTGCATATATTGAGATTTGTACTTCACACAGATATGTAACTTTATTTTTGGGTGCGTATGTTTTTATCCATACTTAAAGGATTTTTATTAAATAAGATTATGGTACAGACACTTTTATGTTTACATAAAATCTTGGCTCCTAGGAGCTATTTCCATTAATTTTTGTACCTTGCCAAGCTTTCAGTACACAAGAGATAAAAATTTGAAACAGAGACAAAATGAAGAAAAATGGACAAAATTGGGAGGAGAAAACAGCTCTATCATTGCTTCTTGAAGAATATGTTTTATTAAATGCTTCATTTACCATGTAGAAATTTGTCTTCTTTTGACAAGTTTTTTCTTCATGGAGATTCAGAGCCGGTGAAAATGTAAACAGTTTTTTTTTAGGATATTTTTATAACAACCTTCTAATACCATGTATCCTCCGAGACCAACTTTTATCTTGTTCTTCTATTCCTTTTTGGCATGTGTGTGTGTAATTATTATCCTTTTCTCAAAGGGCTTATGTTCCCTTACTTTCAAGGTGTTCTAGATACCTTGGACATAATCAGAGTAGGGAATCTAATTGCCATGAAAATCCTTTTTCTTGCAAATATTTGGAAAGTTTAATCTGTGAATAGTATGTAATGAGAGACAGTGAGCTGACGGTGTCATTCAGAATTCTCTTGATGTGTGGATCTGATTCTTTTTTAAAAAATAAATTTATTATCATGTACAGTTTCTGGGAAAATTATGAAGAAACAGGCTTTTAGGAAGGAATTAAATGAAACAGGTATAGGATGTCTCAATCCAGCAAAACAGCTCTTCCAGTCACTACTAGAGCTAGGCACATTCTCAAGGTTATAAACATGCTTTTGAGTGTTTCTGAATTAGAATCTTATCTCACAGAAGCTGTGAAACTGAAATGAGACTAGGTGTTGGCAGAAGTGCAGAGATATACTATTTTTTATTATTTTTGCTTTCAGAAATTTTCATGTTTAAAACTGTTAATTAATTGTGAGGTTGAAAGGAATCATAACTTTTTAGGGATGCAGTACAGTGAATAATGAAAAACTTCAAAGCAGCTCCCTTAAGACCCTGGTCTAGCAAAACAAGCTTAAAGATGTGAGTAGCTGTATGGCTTCTCTCTGAATTATGAAGGGGGAGTATGTTCACTGATAGGTTATTTATTACAGCTTAGTCATCAATTGCATCTTCAGGTTTGGGTTTTTTTTTTCCTGCCAATGATTCTGTCTCCCAATTATTGTTGCCAGAATACTGTTTAACTCTTTAAATTCTTTTTTTTTGGTTTGTTGTTTGTTTTTAAAAGAAATCTGCTGCAACAGATGGTTGTTTTGTTTAATCACGTTGTTAGGCCATCTGTTCCCACCGTCAGATGGGAGAAGACAGATTTATCACATCTCACTCGGTGAGAGTGAGACTCACTCAGTTGGTTTCTGTCTCACACAACCTTAAGGACTTCTCTCTCTCTCATTTGCAGCTCTCTAGCATAATTTAGTGATGGGTTTTGTCTGCTGTAGGCTGAAAAGCTGGCAGTAGTGATACACTGCAGCCTGGGGAATGGCATGTAGGCCTCAGAGCCTCCCTGGGAGCATTTTAAGGGCAGAGTTGTTCACTGCGGCCTGTCACTGTTATCTTCTCCTCCTTTTCCCCAGCCAAGTGCCTCACAGGTGTGAGAATACTGTTTTCTTGCTGAAGGAAAGGGAGCTGAATGTATCTGTAAAGGTGTCATAGGTACATATAGCTACACTGCAGTGGTGGAGGATTGTGCTATTTCATAGAATTAGTTCTAGAGTCATAGAGTACTGGGTTGGAAGGGACCTCAGGGATCATCTGGGTCAATCTT
>JAAGNO010025660.1:0-74153 GCA_033439905.1 Ceryle rudis | reverse complement strand
TTTTATCTTCTTCTTTTTTTGGTTTTTTTTTTGTTTTGTTTTGGGGTTTTTTTTGTGGTTTTTTTGTTTGTTTGTTTGTTTTTTTGGTTTTTTTTGTAAAGTATGGCCTTGGGTCTTGCTTGCACTGCATTAGTCAAACTTTCCTTTGAAGCCATTTGTTTAGACTTCTCTGTGGTGCCCATGACTATATTTCATGAACAGCAATGCCTTTACTTTTACAATTACCAATAAAGTATGACTGTAATACTTTCCTCATTTTACACTGGGTAGGGTAAAGCACTAAGATGAAGAACCACTGTTTTGGAGTTCCTGCAGTCTGGGGTGACTCAGACTCTAGTACTCTGCCTGCTTCACCCTAATCAAATCAAAGCTCCCAAAGACTGCAGCCTCCACACCAGTCCATCAGCACTGGGTGCCTTCCCATTTGGGGAACTCCTACTGCCCAGTATCAAAGGCAGGTCTTAGAGAAATGTTCATTAGTCAGCACTCTGAAAAATGTATTTTAAGAAGTTTCCCTAGCATCAGGCAAAAATTCTGAAGCAGTGTCAGGGACAGAAATAGAAACCAACTTTTCAGTGACCTCACCATGAGGCAACCTTTGTAGCTTTGCCTCATGTATAGTACGAGTTCCAGCTTCTGTAAAGGGAGGTGGGTGACCCTGAGGCAGCGGCCTCCCTCATGCTGCAAGGCACTTTCTTCCCACAGCCCAATCCACCCTCTTGGAGATTGAAGTTGGGCCCTGTGCTATGAAAGAGTGCAGAGATGTGTCATTAAGAACATAATGGGAGCTATGCTGGAACAGAACAAAGGTCACACAGTATCATGTCTGACAATGGTTAGCAGAGGTTGCTTAAAGAAAGAGTGAAAGAAACAGATGGAATAGGGACTGACATTACTTTCTGCCTTGCAGTAACAAGCTTAAGGTTTCCCCAACTCATACCTTTTTTGAATTTTTTATTACTTTATTATTTAGACAAAAATTGCATCCAGGCTAGTGCATTTAACAGTCACTGGATATATTTATCCAAAATAGCCTACAGTCCTGTTTAGGACACTCTTCTTGCAGGGTGGACTTGTGCATTTGAAACCTTTGGTTTAATAAGAGAAATTATCACGAATCTTGCACATTAAAGCATGAGTGCTTTAACCCAAAGCAGTGAATATGTCAGGCAATGCCCTTCTGTCACTCCAGCTCATGTACACCTCCCATTAGAGGTAGCAGTTTCTCTTACATACATCATATACAAGAATAACGATGATTTTTATAGTTCCTAACTAACATGAACATAAGATGTTCATATATAGTCAAGGGGCATTATACACTTGGAAACAGATGGTATAGAGAAAGCTTGACTGATATTTTTCAATAAACCTGAATGCCCAGTAGAAATAGCCCTGCTTAATTTCTTCCTGTGTATACATATATGTATACATGTACGCACAAACATGACGCAGTAATTTAAATATTAAAGAAAGTGAATTTATCTATGAAAGAAAAGTGGAAAATGTAAAAAATCTTTTAAGGTTTTGGGGTTTTTTTTAATCTCCTCTGGAGATTCACCAGATGCGTTTTCACGGTATGGTGAAATATTGAACATTTCAACTTAAATTCCTTGTTGATGTCAGTGGAGATTGCTAAAATATCAAACTCAAAATGGTTTAGGAATATCCAGTCACATGATTAAAAATGTTCTGCCAGTCACGTGATTAAAAATGCTCTGCTATGGAACAATTAAATCTTGCTAGTAGGTTAGGCCAGTAGCCATACACCAAAACCATACAAGTAGACAACAGTTAAATGAGTCACAATTCAAAAAATTTATAAATGACTGACCTTTATCAGGTATTCATAAAAAGGAGGAGCAAATATACATCACCCCCAAAATCTCTCTTTTTAAGTGTCAGACACTGTTCACCCATTATTATTATCCTAACTTATAAGCAGTAAAATGTTTAGTGGAACAACTTTGGGAAGCTGAGAGAAATTACAGAGTTAATGGGGAACTGATCAAGTCATAATTTACTAAATATTGTTGCAGATTCCTTGTGTCAGGTTGCAATAAAAGGCACATCTCCCTAAATTAATTTATAGCAGTTAATTAACTCCCAGATAATAACTAACTATACTTTTATGCAACATGAACCCAGTATTTTAAACTGGACACCTGAGAATAGAGACACAAAATCTCACGGTACCAGCTCTTGTAGAGACTGAGCATGGACTTAAATGGCTGAAAGCAGCTGCCACATTTGAATATTGGGCTGTCACAATGCTACTGTGTCGGTTCAACAATTAATATAATATTTGTTAGTTCATTCTCATAAATTCATTTCCTGAGAAATTAAAGTCAGGATGAAAAAAGAAAATTGGGCTGTGTGTGGATTGTTGTAAACACTGTCCAGGAGTACAGAGGAGTATAGTAGGTATTTATTTGAGTGGCACATATTTACTTGAGAGCACTGGACACTCTTCAATAATGTATTCCACCTCAAGCTAGGAAACTGTGACTAACTAAAGGCAGTGATGCAAATGTTGCTGTGTAAGCCTTTTCTTCCTTTGTCTATCCTTTATTTGCAGTGGAAAGAGAGGCAGAGGGGGAAGGAGGGAAAGAAAAGACTTGGTGTGCTACATTTTCTGCCTAGGCTTCTCCTGCTGTTTACCTTTAAAGAGGTCTTCCATGGCTGCTGCTCTCAGAATAAATAAATAAAAATAAGTTTAAAACCCATATTTTCAAGGCATTTGCTTTGTAAAAAACCTTGGCAGATTTTTATAACTAACTATGGAAAAGAAGATAAAGTCACACCTGAACCTCAGATTCAAAGAGAATCCAAACCAAGGCATACTTAATAGCTGAAAAGGTTAGCTTTTCTTTTTGGGGGAATCCATTTTCCAATTCATTATCATCCCTAAGTATGGAAGAGAAAAATCCTTGAGAAAAATATTTTTTAAATCCTGCCAGTAACTGCCTATCTCTGTGCATTTTTAATACCAAGACTCTACAAGATAGAAATTGGAGCAACTCACTGAAGCTAACAGGGCTGAGGATTTCACACTACAGCTTTTCACATTGTTCTTCTGATACTTGGCACTTCCAGAAGGGGCAGTAACACTCCAGAAAAGCTCAGTCAGGCCCTGGCATTACAACATCACCCTCAGAGGAACTGGGCACACAAAATAATGACACTGCTACAGCAAGTAAGCAGTTTTAGCAAGTGGCCACTGACAAGCTTAACCTAGGACCAGCACATCAGGTTTCATCTGTGAATTCCAGAGCACTTTAGAAAGAGTTATCATCCTTAACTTAAACTAGAGTAAAGGACTTCTAATTATTTGCAGTGTTCTCAATGAAGCAGAGAAAGTCAATGCCAGAACAAAGATCAGAGCTGGATTCTTCCAGATGAATTTTTGATGGGATTTAACTAGCAGGCTGAACTGTAGCTTTTAGTCAAAAAAATATAAAACTGCATTTTAACACCTAGATAGCTCATGCAGGGTACAAATTGCATATTGTGGTTGGTGTTTCCCAATTCTTCATGGAGATTTCAGATCAATATATGAAAGTATCACACCAGGAGTATGGGCAGGGCATGAAAGTCACACTACTTTCTGCCCCTGCACCCCTCCTGTGGGCTGGTGGGGAAAGACATCTCTCCGCAAGCATCACTTTTCACTTTTCAAGTCCAAGGGTGGAGCAATCTTCTTGCACTAAGCAGAAGTGTTGCTGCTATTGGGCAACTTTTAACTTCCTTATGGCTCTTCAAGGTACCTTCAGGAATCAGACCAGTGTGTTCAGAAGAAAAGTTCATCTTTCTTTACTTTGTGCTTTCACAAACTTACAATTCACTAAATGCTCCCTAGGGGACAACTTGTGTAGCAGCACTGTGCATTATGCAGTAAATACTATCACAGTGCTTACACCAGCACTGGAAGGAATTATGCCTTAAATGCTCCCTTTGGTTTTATAGTACAGAACAGTGTCCTCTCTGATGCCTCCATTCTTGGCAGATAGCTTCTTCCTAATGTTTATGGGTCCGGTTGTCAGGCATGAACAACAGGGTCAGCCAACTTCTTTTCTACAATAAGTGACATACATTTTTACCTGTAGACATCTAAGGGTTTTTTTTTGTGTTCTGGTCACCTTATGCCTGTGTTTGTCTTCCAAGCAAAAATTTGAATGAAATTTTAAATCATATTTTAAATTATCTTCAATCAAATGATTGTGTCCTATATCTAGATGTAGAATCACAGAATCACAGAATAATTTCAGCTGGAAGAGACCTTCAAGATCATCAAGTCCAACCTTATTTCTAGCCCTAACAAAACCACTAAACCATGTCCCTAAGTACATCTACCTGGCTCTTAAACACCTCCAAAGATGGTGACTCCACCACCTCCCTGGGCAGGTTATTCCAAAGCCTGACAACCCTTTCAGTAAAGAAATTCTTCCTAATACTCAGCCTGAACCTCCCTGGCCTCAACTTGAGGCAACACTCTTTTTATTCTGAGACACATAGAAGGCAGAATCCCTTGAACTCATTTTCCCAAAATTTTGCTCTGTTGCTAAACCTTAATATAATAGATTTAAGAAAAGACTCAACAGCATTCTCAGAAAATATCCTTTCCCCAAGAATTTCTTTTGATTTTTCATAGATTTCTATATCCATATTCAATCTTATGTTTTTTCATCCCATTAATTGATTATATGAGTATAGACTCTTATATGAGTATGGACTCTTATTTTGTGGAAAAATAAAGGAAACGATGGAAACTTTATGAGGACATTAGTTGCCTAAACACAGGCACCTAGTACCTAAATAGCACCTTAGTATATCCTGACTCATCTCTAGCTGCACTCTGAAACTGGTTAGGATCAGTAAGTTATCTTCTGCATCTGCCAACCCCATGCCAACACCTGGGATAGGGAGCCTAATAATAGTAGTAGACACTTTTAGCATAAGCAGCTGGCTTGCTCCCTTATTTCAGAGCAGTGCTAAAGATCCAACTAGCACCAGCAAAGTGTGTCTTAGACATCTTACTTTCACAACCCCTGTACCTGGAGTGCAATAACAGTAACAAGGATAAAGTTCTAATATCTTCTGCTTCCCCTTTTAAAATACACCTCACGTAGTGAAAGAAAAACCCACTGCCACTCAAGCTAGGTACCTGAATTAGAGAATTATCTTGGACAGACATCTTCTCACATTCTCCAAATGCTGTATTAATTAAACTCTCTTGTAATCTTCTGCAGTGACAGCAAAAAGCTGCTGTGGTGGCAACCCTAGAGCTGTCCCTCATGAATGTGCTCATGCTGAAATCCTCAATTTACAATACCTTCTTCTGCACAGCCCAGAATCTGGGTTTTAATTGGTATGCGTTGCAGTTTTTGGAATAATTATAACATTTTATTTGTATGAATATAGAGAAATATAAATATTTCAACAGAAGGACAAAGCCAGTTTCTATTTAGGTCAATGGAAATTCTCACATTCTCCTTCTGAAATTATATCAAGACCTTAAACACAATTTTATTTTACTTAAATAAAATATCGAAAAGTACTATTCCACAGAAGGTAAATATCAGCTTTTTGTTTGAAATATCTATATCTGCAGGTTCCTTCCATTTCCAAGAGGCATTAGTGTCACATTTCAATTTTGTACTTAGTGTCAAAATATGTTATTAAAAGAAAACAACCATGGGTCTTCATTATTCTGAGCTGTACTTGCATAATAATTCTTCAGGCTTCACTTAATTATATGCCCCACTATGTGTTACTTTCCAACATCCTAAGTGGCACCACCTTACTGCTAGGAATATTAAACAATGAAAGGCAACACTCTTTTGTTTGGTTACACACATGCTGTGACTGGATTCAGTCTCCTCTCACAGCTCCCCCCTCCCAGCTTCTGAATTATATCCTTTACAAGTGTTTAAAAGAAGGGCACTTACAATCATGCTTGCTCTCCAATGCTAGGGTTGGTGTGTAGCTTTTTATATTTCAGAATGAAATAAAAAAAAAAAAGTAATGAAAGAGATGAATGAAAAGAACAGGAAAAGCAAAAGAAACTACAGAGATTCAGAAGTTTTATTTCAGATCATTTTTTTCTTACCCTGTCAACATCACAAGCAAGTAATTGAGGTGGGGAAAGAAGCAGTGGAAAAACTACTTATCTACAAATGGTATTTCTTAGATATATAACACTGTCTTACCCTAAAAGAACAGGAATGCTTAAGTGAACTAAAACATGAAGTGACTCAAAAGATACAGAAGATTTTTCCCCAGTTCAACTGGATGGGAGTTCTGATCAAGTCTTGTATATCCTGAAAGTTTTGTCATCATAGTCCAAAACCAGAGACCTCCTGACCTCACAAGTGTCAAATGTCGTACTGGCTAACCAATCCAGAAATACTGGTTTTATATAAGATTTTTTTTTTTCTGAAAAAAAATGAAAAGAGTTTGATTATGCGAAGCATGTTGGCAATGTCCGAGTGAGACAGATGAGATTTTTATAGTCAACACTATTCTTTATCAGCCAGACAAACTGTGAATCCTAGGCCACTGAAGTTAACTAAAAGACTCCCACTGATTTAAATCACTTTGTGTCAAACTGACAGTAAGGATATACTAGGAGTGCCCCTGAGACAGGAAGCTATTTTAATACTTTAGCTCAATAAAAGTTAACTTTGTTTTATTTTCTGGCTAATTTTGTATAACAATATTCCAAATTATAGTTCTAAACCAAACCCTCTCCAACAAACCAACTAAAAAAAAATGTTTACATTAAATCTTACTGATAAATCATCCTGAAAAACAAAGCAAACTATCAATCATTTCCAATCAACAAATCCTAATATTTAATCACAGGCATATTCACATTTCAACATGGATCCACTTCTGTCTTTATGCTTATAATTAATAATTGTGTTTTCAAAATGCGGAATCATGAAGTCCTTAAGGTTTTTCCTGTACAGAAAATGATGAAAACTTGTACTTAGTCAATCAAAAGTTTATTTACTTCTTAAAGAATCCCTTTAAAGTAGGTTCCAAACAATCAAAATTACAGACTCTTTGACATTTTAAATGCCATTTTCAATGTTATAGAAAGTGAATATCTGATAAATTATTACTGAAAATGACACTTATGAGTTGTGGACTACTGCTCTATGGATGTTACCTAGAATGATGGCATTATTGTACCATGGGGTGTACTACAGGGCAAATTTTATATCCTTACTTACACTATATTCCAAAGACATAATTTCCTCTCCAGAGCGGGGTGTGTGCAAAACCAGCAGCACCTATTCTCACTGATTAACTGGATAAAATAAGTATTTAATAAAGTGTAAAAAAACTGCTGAGAAAAAAAATGAGATTGTTTCTGAGTATGTCAAAGATTGGATAGTTTCTTTTTAACAAAGCTCAGATGAAAACTAGGGTCTGGTGGGCTTCTGCTTACCAACTACCTTTGTAGCCAATACTTTCCCCTTCTGTAATCATCTCTGAAGCTTCCAGTCCCCCTTGGCTTTTTGGTCCTGCATTGTGAAGATAGCTTCAGAGTTATTGAGCCTACTTGAAAGCTACTGTCTCATAGGAGGGCAAATGCAGTAAAATAATGCCCAAAGACAAATGCTGACAGTCTTGGTTTTTTCTCTCCCAAGTTCCTTTCACAAGCTGAAACTGCCATGGTAGCTGTTTCACTGAACTGCATAAAAATTTGAACAAAAGAAGTACATGTAGTTAAAATGATGGAAGTGGATTTATTTACTGAAAAAAAAAAAAAAAAAAAGAAACATTTTGTATGCAAATAGCTGAAACTATCCCAGTGTTTTTCAACACCTCTATGAAGCTTCGAAATGTGTTTAAAGGGCATGCATTATAGTACGCATTTTGCATTGTCACTGGCTTACCTCAAAGGAATGTGCAACATCCACTGTTGACACAAACAGCCTGCCCTCTTTTGGAATGCCTGTATTTGCTCTCATCAGTTGCATAATGAAAGATTACAGGTTCATGAAATCAGAGAGCTCTACTTTTTCAAGCTAGGTGCACTTCACTGCATGATTTTGTGAAAGACACTTTTCTTTGGTTTTTTTGTTCTTTTTGTTTGTGGGTTTTGTTTGTTTGTTTGTTAGTTTTTTAAAAACCTCTTTATTCGTCCTTCCATGAAAAGGAAGAGGCAGTTTGCACCCCTTATTTTGTATTCTACATATATGATATTAGTGCATTTGTTTGGATGAACTTTTTAGGCCCTACTGTGATGGTTTTTTGAACTGTCCAAATCAAAATATGTGAATGGGTGACATAATTGGAAAATTCTTGCTAAAAATTAATATATTGTAAGTGACAAAGTAAGATGTCAATGCCTTTGGACCGTGTAGGCTGCAGTTCAGATATTTAAGTTGGATGTCTGATTTTCTTAACAATGTTTTCTTCAAATTCAGTGGGAGTTCAGTAGAACTCTGAATATGGAAGGAAGGATAGAGAAGTAGCACATGGATTTTTCTATGATTATATTTAATGCATTAATCCTTGCATATACTGAAATGCATGTGTTTGTGTATATATCTATCTGTATTTATTTTTCTTCCTAGTCTAACTTCGCAATGGGACGTTTTCCTAGCACCTGTAGGAAGTGTTATATGCTGGATTTTGGCTTGGCACGGCAGTTTACCAACTCATGTGGGGATGTCAGACCAGTAAGATTTTTTCACAGTTGTCAATTTGATTAATTGCATGTGGTAATATGCTGTCTCTCTCTTTTTTTTTTTTTTTTTTTTTTTTGGTCTGGAGAAGTATGGGAGTTCCCTTGAACTGGTAACTGATCTAAACTTGACAAACATCATCCCCAATCAGAAATGCCACATGATTTATTGATTCTATTAAAAGACTGGCAGTCCAGAATGAATCAGGTTTGTCATTTTTGGCTTGAGACAGAGGTGTATAGTCTGTGATATTTTTAGATAATCTATCTTTTGGTTCAGAAAATCAAGTGGCAAACAGGTTTTCACTAAATAAAAGAGTAGTACACAAGAACTGAATTTGACTTGGTATTATATCTTGCTTTAAAAAAAATTTAAAATCTGTGTAGGCGAAAAAAGTCAAACACTAAACTGACTGTATAATCTCCTGAAAGAGGAAATCTAAATAATTAAAACAGTGATAGGACACTAATTATAATACCTAACAGGACATGGATAAGTGTAGTTGCTGTGTTCCCATGTGATGCAGTCTGAAGAAAATGGTAGATAAAAGGCATATCAATGAGGATATTTCAAGTACAGTAGAGCCTCCCTAATTCACTGGCTGGTGGTCTTTTTGTTACTTTGAAAGTTTGAAAATTGAGCAGGTCACTGCCGTGGTAAATGGTGATGTTTTAAAGAAACCTACTTTCTTTATTAAACTTTATTAAATTAGTTTAGTTTACATTCTGATGGTAATACTGAACAAGGTACTAGTCAATACAGAGTAGCATATTTTATTACTGTGATGTGATTTGAGTGGTAGAAGCCATCACTACAGGGTTTTCAATTTTATTTTGCCTAAGAAGTTGGGAAAGTGGCAAATTTTTGTGTGCAAATTCTGAGGTATGTGAATTAGTAAGGTAAATTAGCGGGGTTCTGCTGTACTCTATTCCTTCAGCCATAATGATGGACACTGCAATGAAAGCAAAGAGCAGGGGAGACCAACAGAGTGGCTGCTGCTGTTGGAAAGGTGAGCTAAACATTTTTAAGTAGTTTTAAATTTTTTCTTTTGTTCTTTTTTTGTTTCTCTGTGGTCTTGTCATGTTCTGTATGTTTAGCTGCTTATAATGTTTTTCTAACTGACCTGTATTTTCAAAGCTAAAACAATTCTCAAGGTTCTGTAATTTATATATATATATACATACCAATTGTATTATTTTCAGAAAAAAAATGGGTGATAACAACAGAAAAATTAATATTTCTGCTGTTCTTTTTTTTTGGTAGCAACACAGCTCTTGCCTTTTGTTTTTCATTGCAGTGCCCTACAATGTAACTGAAGTAATTTGTGAATTTAATCTGTTTAGAATTTTCTGACAGTGTAATCCATATTAGTAGAGTGTCAGTGAGGAGGGGGGGGACACCAATCAGTAGTTTTATTTGTACTTAATAGTCAGAAATGGCTCTTTTATAGATAGCAACCATACTGTTGGTCTTGCTTACTAATAATTTATTAATATTTTCATTAAATGTGCTATGTGCTTCTCCTTAAGGCTATCCTTCTTCTAAACTTCATTAGATTTCTTCAGCAGATACTGCAAATAACCTGGAACAATATAAAAGCATGTTCTCCAAAAACCATAGTACTCTATTGGTAAGAACCTGTTCCTTAGTTAAGGTTATTAGATTTTTATGATAAACCTAATTTTCTATATACCTGACTTCCACAGAAAGAATCCCATCCCACTGATATTTTACATATCATCCCTGAGTCCTTGAATTTCCACAGTGTGTTCTAAAAGGATCAGAAGAGAAGTTTTGGAAATATTAGATTTTAGTCCTTTGGCAGCTTTCTGTGTCCTCCAACATTAAGGAATTCCTGGTGGTCATAAATCTGGTTGTTCAACTCAGAAAGATAGAAGAAGCTTGTATGGATATTGTTGAAAGCAGTTAAACTTTAAAAAACTTCTAAAAAGTGACAGGACTGTCCAGCACAACTGTCTTGCATGTACATTCAAACAGGTGGAGATAAAAAATTGAGTTAGCTTCAAGGCTGGTAGAGAAGAAAGGTATTGTGTAGTTCTTTGACAAAATGCTACTTAGACTGGCAGGGGTGTCAAAAGTGATTGCAAGAATGAATACAATCATTTTTTGTAGTATAAATCTTGTGTAGTATTCACCTGACTGAAGTTCAAACAAGAAGTTGAAAAGAGGTCCTTTTGGTGAGGAAGACCGCTTTGTTTTCTGAAATAGGGTCAGGAAGCAAAGAGGAAATGAGAAATTTATCAAACCATTAAGCTATCCAACATTAGACTCAGTTAATTCTGGTATGTTTTGCTATGATAGAGGATCGCAGCACTTTTGTATGACTTCAGTGTGATGACGTGTTCTTGTTTCAGATCTATTATAAAAAAAGAGGAATTATAAAACTTAGGAATCCATGTTTTTATTCCGGTATGAAGTACGTGCTGTGGCTACTGATAGGTTCAACCATCCATTCGGACTCATCTGCATTTCTGTTAAGCCTGTGCTTATTCTAGTCTGAATCTTTTCTTCTGATGCTGCTTTGCTTCCTGTTATATTAGTTTCTCATCTCCTTGCAGTTTTGGTGCCCACTGGAATAGTACAGTGCAACTAGGTGAAGTTTTCTTTGCTCTTGGTTTCTTTTCTTTGCAACACAATGAAACCTGAAAGTGTTCTGAAGGAGCGAGCGAGAAGAAATTCAGGCTGTTGCAGCTCTGGATTGAGTTCTGCGTCACAACAGATAGAACATTTGAAGAATTTAGATGCCTGAATCAAACAAGGCTGTATTGAGTTTGTGTGAAATTTAGTTTTTCAAAAGCTCAGGCATAATCCATTTTGGGTGGCTAGTAGACTATTCCTTGACATTATCAAGGTACACTCTCAAATCCCTCCTTGTCTGCCTTCATTCCAGGGCACACTGGGGATACAGAGTTTCTGCAAAGTTTGTGGGCTTTAATAAACAAAGAAAACATTTGCTTCAGCTGCAATCAAGAGTAGATGGGAATGATTTGCTGAATTAAAAGCAAGAAGCTACAAAAACAATTGTCTAACATGAAAAATTTCAGCTTAAATTGGTAGTATGCGGAAAGTTTCAAGTGGCTGAATGCAAGATCTTATATGGAAAGTTGTGGCCAATGTTTTACTACAGGTGCCATATATGATATCTTGGTAATGAAGTTCACAGGCAGCAGTGCTAATGAGTCTGGAGAAATTTTGATGATGTTCCAGCAGTATTCCAATAGAAAATGTTTAAGCTTTAAAGTAGAAATGAGAATTCATTCAGGTTAGAGAACTCTAAATATTTTTGGTCCGATCTGTAGTAATTGCTTTTTGTTTCCCACTGTTATTACAGTAATTGCCAAACATGCCTGTTTTCATCACAGAAGATGTATTGATGACACAAGCACTTCACCAGCATGGACTTGGTTTTCCTTCATCTTTTCTGTGGTGTATAGTCCAGTTCTGAACATTAGTTTCTTCATGTGCACTTTCCTGTCTATAATACTCCAAATCATAGCCTATGGAACTAAATCTCCCACACATCGTGTTAATTTAATTGCAGGGGTTTAATGAGTTATGCTAAACTCTTCTGGGGCAAAATTTACAGTAGCATTGGATCTGCTTGTGTTCACTGCAGTCTATTTTCTCATCTTGCTGCCAAGCTTTTCTACCTTTCTGAAATGGCTGCAGAATTAAGTTAAAAGAAGCTGTATCTTCAATGATAAATTAAATTATTCTCTAGAGGGAATAGATGTTATTACAGCAAAAATTGCTCCCAGGATTCTTGTGCACAAAGCCTGTGTTTAAGTACTGCTTATTTCAGTTCAACTTGAGTGTAATCTGTCTTTCTGTCCTTTGTGGAAGCACCAATTCCTTGAATTCTCGTTTGATTCTTGTTTAGTGCTAGAGAGAAGTTTTAAAATGAGACATTTGACACATTAACTAGAATAAGAATGTATTTTAATTTATGACTTACTGTGAAATAAAGTAAGGTTTATCTCGCTATTTATTTCTTCTGCTGTTGTTTACCCTAAGCAGTGTTTATTACAAATTTCACAATAAATAAAGGCATTCTGTTCAGTCTGCCTTGAAATTAATAGCGGCTCATATACTAGTAAGTTGAAATGATCTTATTTGTTAAAAAATATGTAGTCATTAATATAATCAAGCTGGCAAATAAAATTGCATAGGTAGGTTAGTCTACAATTGAAAGAAAATGTGTAGCTTCTCTTTACTGAGAGATGTTAGCATCCAGAATTTTAAAATTTCTGTAATTACGCCATCAGAACTAATTTATAGCTTCTTACACACCCATGTGGTAACAGCATACCATCTATTGATCTTTTCCTATGCTGGTTTTAATTCTCAACATTACTAGCTTTTGTCTTCTGTGATTTGTGTAAGATTTCTCTCCTTATCTCAGTTTTCTCCATTTTCCATTAATAGAAGTCTTAAACCTGCATCCACATACTTTCTGCCTCTCTGTCTTTGGTGACAGTCTTCCTTTATCTGACTTTCCTCTGGCTCCAGCTTCTTTCATGATTTAATTTCAAGTCTTCTTTCTTCACCATATCACTCTCTACTTTGTGTTTGCTTCTTTTCCCTTTGGTCTTCAGATAGATTCATCGATAAGCACATTTTTTTATCTCTAGGCACATGAGTCACATTCATGATGTCCTTGTTCCTGTACTCTTTCCTTATGTTCAAACAAAACCTGTATCACCTGCCTCTAGTATCTCTGTGAATGTCTTACAATTAACTCAAACTCAGTGTGCTCTTAGTCTTCTTTATCCTGTGCCAACCATTCAGTGCTACTTCTGTTCCTCATCACTGTATGTAATACCACCTTCTTGTCACCAAGGCTGACAGTTTTGACTTGGTAGGTCTTTACATCGTTTCTGTATGTAACCTGACAAGTGATGTCAGTATAATATGTGCATACATTCACATGTGTTTGTGTTTCTTAATTCACCAACCTGAAGTTCTTGCATAGACTCAACATCCCCTGACCTGACTGTTACAATATCCTTTTTGTGGTATGATGAATACAAGCTTTTTACCTTGACAAACACCAAAATTCAGGGTACTATTATGGACACAATTTCTGTGATTTGTTTTCATTGTTGCCCCTCTAAAGCACATCAAACAAGCTACTTATTTCAATTTTTAGGGCTCTTAAGGACCTCTGCCCACAGAGCCTTTTATATTTAATTCTCAGTAAAGATAAGCAATAGTAAAGATGGTGACTTGCCTCCGTTACCTAATTCTGGATTTTTAAAGAAGGGAACTTCAGTCTTTATTTCAGACAGTTCCTTATGTTGGCATGGAGATTTCTGTAACTACCCAAACCCTCACTGTTTTCTTTTAGATCTCTGTTTGGAAACAAAACCGGAAAAGTATCATTATTTTCCGTAGGAGTTGAAATCTTTGACCCTGAAGCCTTCAAATACCATCTGTTAGGTCTGTAATTATGCTTTAAGGTTTAAATGGAAGGTGTGCTTAATGGCAAAAAGCAGAATTTAGTGCCAGTCTATGGAAAACTACACAAAGATGGAAATAGTATTGCATATGGAAAAGAAAATCTTCAGGAAACCATACATGAATGAAAGGCAGTCTTATTTATGCATGTGCCATGTACATAATGCTGTATTCTTATTTTGAATTACTGGAAAAAGTAGTTTCAACATTTCATTTTCACTTTGGCTGTTATTAGTCGTTTCTTATAGACAGGTTGGGAGGGAGGATTTGTTCTTCGTTGTTTTCCTTCCAAGAAGTTATGTTGTCTCCTTAGACTTCTTACCTGAAAGAATGGTCAAGGCAGAAAGCTTAGAATGAGAGAGACTTCCTTGTAGATCATCCTAACTAATGCCATGAATGGTTCAAGCCATACTTCTGCATTAAAGGTTCCCCTAGAGTTTTGCTGGCATGCTTGTCAGATCCTGAGACATCTCACTGTCATTTTCAGAGATGTCGGTCATCTTCATATGACCCATCAGGGTCCATGGTGATTTAGCACCACTAAGACACTGCTGTTGGGGAGTGCATTCAGCTGTAGCTGCTCCTATCTAAATATTGTCTTGGCAAATGCAGGTGTAACATAAAGAGCTTCTCAGAAACCAGTATTTAAAGAACAGGAAGAGGAGTCCCAAGTGAGCAATGTGGTTGTTCAACACTTGTAGTACTTACTGTATTTTTATTGCATTTTTGGAGTGTTACATGTGGACTGCCTGTGTACAGAATTGAGGAGCAAGCAGTTTGCAGCCTATTTCCTTTTTTTTTTTTTTTTTTTTTTCTTCCCTCCAGTGGGATTTGCAATAGCATGATTTTTCACCCTTGGATAAGATTATGGAAAATGACCTTCATTTGGTTTGCAGCAGCCAGGTGGCAATATGATTGATTTTGAAAGTAAGAAAGTAAGACTTGAAGGAGCTATTTTATAGTTTATTCACCAGGAATATGATGGAATCTAAGAAATTGCTTCTGTAGGTATTAATGTCTTCTTTATTCCCACATTTTTGTATCCATCAAATTCCCCTTTTTCAAGAAAAGTGCAGAACAGTCACAAAGCTTACGCTTTTGAAGTCAGTAAGCAGCAGTTTTCATATGAACTGTGGCTAGAGGATGCACTCATTTTTATGTATCTGAAGGACACAAATGATGCAGATGAAGTGTCTGTTTCTAAATTTTCAGTTAGGTTTTCCTCATTTACTAACTCAGGAACCCAGCCAATGATGTGTTGTTTGGGTCATCCATTCCATCTGACCCAAGCTTGCAGTACAAAGGATGACATGGAGCTAAAGAGCAGAGGAGTTCCACCCATTTTTAAAATTAAGAATAAATTACTAGAAACATAGACACATACGGAGTTTTCTGTTTGTAAAAACTATTATCAAATTTCTTCCTTATTCCTTGTTTCCCTTGTACTTCTGTCATTGCCTTTTTTGCTGTTTTACATAAGCTTCTTTTCCCACGTTGCAGCTGAAATAGCCTTTTATAGCCTCTCTGCAGAACTCTGTAATTTCTTCCTCCAATGATATCAGAACTCTTTTTCAGAAAACAATGGAATGATCCATCTCCAGTGTACTTCCCAAATATTTTGGCTGTAGCTGGTTTTATTCTCTTCCCTACAAAGTGAATACAGAGTTTTTAAGTTATTTTTGCTCATTGACTGTTTAGGTAGTACTCTGTTGTCAATAAAAAGGGATAGAATTGATTCTAAGTATAATACAGCAACTGTTAGAGAAGGCCTAATATTTTCTGGTATTCTATGATCATTATCTGGACTGTAACTTTAAATTCAGCATTTTCCTTATGGGAAAACATCATCCCTCTTTTTAAAGAGGAGTCAGACTTCATTTAAGGAAATTATCGGATGGTATATTACAGGAAACAGTTTTATGTAATGAAAATGTTTATGTTCAAGCTTTATTAGTCTGCCTCAGTGTCTCAACATGCTGGCAAAAGGAAATACCTTCGTTGCTCATCTTAAGGACCCGGGGTTTATAGAGTTTCTTGAGTTATTCAGTCAGCACAGACAGTTTCCCACTTGTTCCAGGTATTAGCCTTAAAATGAATAGTTGTAGTTGCAGTTTTCTTATTAAAGTATCATTTTACTATGGTGGTCTGCTTCAGTTGCTGAATCTTCAAAACTGAAAGAAAAATAGTTTAACATCAAAGTATAAAGCAAAAAAAAAAAAAGCTTTGCAAACTTTTTAATGCTACAAATAGTTCTCAGAAGAATTACTGTAAAATATTTTTTCAGCTGCTAATTTTGACATGGATTAATTTGAACAAAGTTGTCCTGTCTTAAAGCTGTCTGAATGACTACGTGAGGAGCTAACTTCAAAAAGAGAGAGATGTGTCCCTTGTATCTCAGTAGTAAATACTTGTAAAATATATGAACATGTTGGAGAAAAGTCCTGAAGGGCTGTAGTTCATTAAGTTGTATGATCTGCCACTATTACCTGCTTAGAACTTAGAAGTCAGAAACAAACATTTATTGCGGCCTATAGGACTGTTAAGGGTGTAAGAAAGGAAGTGGTGATAAATGTGCGTGGTAGTGTTGCTTGGAAGGTTGTAGAATAATTCGTGTTTGTTTAAAAATGAGAGCGCATGTAATGTTATATTTTCTGTTCAATTTACTTAACCTTGTTTTGTTAGCTAAAGAACTTGAACTCAGACTTAAATAATGAAAAAAATTAAAAACTTTTCAAGTGAGTTCTTGAATGCAAATGTCTTATTCTAGGTGTAGGTATCAGTACTGTTATGTTCCTTAGTGTACTGAAGAAATGTACGTATTCTGCCACTTGCTCTAGCTATATATTTATTGTACGTTTGTTTTAGAGTAATGGGAAAAGGTGTAACTCTTGCAGATAAGGTCTTTGGAAATGTATTAACTTTAAAATACAGTTCACTGTTTGCAGTGAGTAGTTTTGAAATACAGTTCACTATTTACAGTGAGTAGTTTTGATCTGTTTGGTTTTTTTGTGTTGGTTTCTTTGTTTTCTGTACGTGTATTCATGTGCATTGAAGATCTAGAACTATTTTATTAGAATGAAATTGTTCTGAACACGCAAATGCAGTATTTAAAAAGTAAAGTGAAAATCTCTGTATAGTCTGTTCTAAACTGTGGAAAACACCTATAAAATGTCACCTGAACAAATTAATCAGCAACTCTGCTGTTGTTCTCAGCAATCTGAATCCTGTCTCTTTGTTCATTATATTTTTGTTTCCTTTGAACATACTTTGACCACAGGTATTTCTGGGAAACTGTGTACAATAATACATGTGTAGCTGGGGGTAAGATAAGAATATGGAAACTCAGGAAGTAGTGTGTGTGTGTGTGTGTATAAACTTGTGAAACTAAATGTTACATGTTAGTGACAGTACTAAGTTGCAGCCAGAAAAGAATTTATTGCAGCTTGCAGATTAAATTCTAGAATGGAACTTCATAAGGAAATGCATATTGGTGGGAGGAGCCTTTGATGATGAAAAAGATTGGAAGAGAGAAAAAGTGTGTGGGCAGGAGAACAAAAACTGCTGGGGATTATGTAGGCTGTTGAAGGAAGGAAGAAACAGGGGCAGGGGAATAAATTGGTGGAGAGAGGAAGCCAATAATTGAATTAATGGTGTAGATAAGAACTGATTACTGCAAAACAGGGTAATTAGAATTTAGTTGTGGGGACACTCTAATCATCAGGGAAATACGTTTAGCAGGATGCAAATTTAGTATATTTGTGAGATTCATAGTCTAGCATTAATTGCTTTTTGAGAGTGTTATCAGAGGGTTATTTTACCTACCATTTTGTTTCCCATTGTCGTAGTGATAGCTGAAGTACTACTATCATTTCCTCTTTCTTGAGACAAAAAATAAATGATTCTTTTTGAATGTAAATGTAACTTCATAGAGCCTTCAGCCGTCATGTCTCTATTCACATGGTGATAATGGAAAAGTGAAGATGTCAGCTGTTGTACAGAAATAGAAAACCTTGAGGGACAAAATCTGAAGGACATTTGCATTCTTAACATTTTCAGGACTACAGCTCGCTCTTGGGCGGTTGTCATCGCTCCTGTTTTAAAGTGTTAACCACAACTGTTCTTTGAGATACTATTAAATTTAATATGAAGAAAGCAAAATAGAAGAAAAAAGAAGCCAGTCTCTGCTTTTAAAAAGATTAACCTTTAAAAATGAATTTGAGGTCATAATTCTTTAAAGACCCTTAAATTCAATCATCATGTATCACAGGCCTGTGTTTTGTGGTCTTTTTGTGGGGACTTCAAGTTACAAACAACTGAACTGTATTTGTTTCACAAAGAAGACAGTATAAAATGTATGCAGGCTGAGCTGACAAAGCTAGTGAAACACACCATTGAAAAACTATCTGTAAGAAGGTGATGTTCAGATAAAACCATTTTATCTAAAACATGCATTTTTTTTCTACTCAGTAAAGAACCTCACTGACTGGCAGCCTAAAGAATTATTCCGATTAACAACCAGTCCCCTGAGTCTGGTGATTTGGTTTCAGTGAAGATGAATGAAAGAGAAAACTCCTTTTGCCCAGTTTGGTGCTTAGTTTGGTTTCCTATTAGAGAATATCCTAACTAGTAGGTTAAAAGGTATTTGAGGAGACTGTTTTGTCTGTGGAACTGTTGTATTTTTGATAAATAAGGTTTTTGGGGTCAAAGGGGGAGTTTCCTTATGACTGCTTTCCTCCCTCTCCCCACCTTTCTCCTGCACTTGCCAATGACTAGATTTTTAGGTCATTCTTCAGTTGCTATTTAAACAAAATTAAGAGCTTCTCACCCTCCTAGGTTTGTTTAGCATGTCCTTAATTTCAGATGTCTTCACTTTCTGGTATTTATTTCAAATAAGTAAAAATTCAAAACTACATTCTTTTAAAACACATTAAGGAGGTTTATAGTATATTAGACCTAACTTGCTGGATTTTTTTTTTTTTTAACTGGAAATTTAAAATCTTAAACCTTAACAGGCTGGGAAGTCCTAGCAGGAAATGTAGCACTGTATTTTCTGATAATTCTTTGCGTTAGAGTCACAAAACTCTGACTCTAAACATTAACAAAAGTATTCAAATGCAAAGGAGACAGGGTATCCACCAAAATTTTCTGAGGAGTTCCTCACGCTCTGTACTGGTGACTTGTCAGTAACAAAATTGTCTCCCACTCTTGCTAAGGCAGAAGATACACCAGCAGCTGCACAGTCTGACCCTTGAAAAAATGCATTGAAAGCAATTGTGAATGCAAATTTTTAGGTCTTTTTTTTTGCCTAGGGAAGCAGTTACAAGTCTGTTCACATGAAAGAGTGGACATGTTATTTTAGTCAGGTGTTTATGCACCAAATCAGGTAAGTGCTGCTTGCCTTTCTTTAGTGCCCTCAGGTTCTGAGGATATTCCAGCAAATGAGCTTTTATCTTCAGGTTTCACTTTAGGATGACAGATGGTGTCCTGGAAATATACTTGAAGAAGCTGAATTTGTAAAAACAAAACAAAGCAAAACAAAAAAAAAAAAAGTCAAGCACCAACAAAAAAACCCCAACCACCAAATCCAAACCTCCCAGCTGAGAAAACAACCCCCCCCAAAAAAAAACAATAACAAGAATCCCTACACTGAGTGATGCACAGAACTGTGTTGGTAAATATCAAAGCAGAGTATTAAATACTCTGAAAGCTTTTGAAGTCTATTGTACTTCAGTTAAATACATGGATAGAAGGTATACATTGCTTTTTAATTTGTTTTTGACTTAATGAAAATTTGGAAATGTTTATGCATCTGAATTGCATGTTGTTTCTTTCTTTTAATATTCTGGATTGTCTTGATTGCTGAGGAGGACTAGAGAATACTTCTATTTTATTCTACTTTACCTCCTGTCATCTTGGCAGAAGAATTGCAGATTGTTTATTTCTGTGTTTGGAAGAGAACGTAGTTTTTATGGTACTGAAAGAGTGGAAGCTATATCCATTAAATGCTTTTTATGATGGGGGGGAAAAAGTGCAGTAATGTTAAGAACTGAAGGAGCAATGGTGAATGTTAAAAGGAAAAAGATCAGGGAAATCTTTTGTCCTCTCTGACGGCAGTTTGGGCCCACAGGCTGCTTAAAGGTAGATCGCTCATACAGGCTTCTCAATCTCCTTTTCAAGTAAATGCTGTTATAGCCTGATCTTCAAGCATTGATACTACTTTTAAGTCTCAGAAGTGGTCCACAGATAATACCAACTGAAACTGGTGCAGTTTTATTTGACCCGGTGCCACTGATGATTTAGAGTTTGTGTCAGTACCTACTTGACTACGAGTAGTAACTTGACTGTGTGCAGTCGTTAATAAATAAGAGCAGGAAATTGTTCAAGAATAGTTACAGAACATTGCATAGGGATTAAAACAAGAGCTCCTACTGCATTGAAATTATTGACAGCACTTGGGTCAACTCCAGAAAATTGTGGCATTTATCAGGTTTTGGTTTTCTTTCAAGAGCAGGAAGATACATAGTATCTTCAGCAGGTCTGTGATACATTCTCTGATTAAAGCAAAATCCAAAGACAACTAGGACATATTTAATGAGTACAGTATTAAATGGCGGTGGATTACATGAAAAATAATTCAGTGGTACAAGAGAGCTGTTTCATAGTACTCCTTATTAAGCAAATAATAAATAATTGGCCAAACTTCGTTAACTGGTCTAAAAAGACTCTCTTCCAAACCTAATGAAAACCACTGAAAGACAGATGCTGCAGGGTAATGGCCCATGTCATTTTGTTAAATGTATGGTTCAATGGTGGTTTCATCCTGTTGAGAAACATTTTGTTGCTGGCATTTACCTTGTACTGTCTTTTCTCAGTAGTGTTCTCTCTCAATCCCTAACAGTTACACAGGGATGTGATTAGTTGAGGATTGCATGTTTGCACCTAAATAGGTAAAATCATATTTATTTTTTCCTCTTGATATCTTCTCACATTCCTCAGCTATACTGCCCGTCTCATATTTAACAAGTATTGTCACTTAAACTTGCAATAGAATTTTTGAGCTCCTTTTCTTCATTTTTACCTTCAAGTTGTCACTAAATCATATTATTTTTTCACTGAAACATATGTAAACTTCTCTAAAATGTATCCACATGCCCTCTCTCTTCTGATAAAACTTTTATCAATCCTTAGGTTACTTCCTTATCACTTATTGCAACAACCTCTATTTAGCCTCCTCTTTTCACTGTCACTCTTGTGTGAGAGCGTTTACTGGAGTCATGTTTCATTAATAATTGCACCACTGTGTAGTTGGGCTGCTGTTGTCTGGGCTACAAGTGATGAATGTGACAAACAAGTGTTTCTGCTGTTGTGTGTGCTATGGTACTGGACATGATATATTACAAGGAGGTATTTGAACCTTGTTTCAGGAAACATTTGGTGGTAATCTCAAAGGTGTCATGTAAATGCCTGAGTGAACTTCAAATCTGGAAGTAGTTCAGCTGTATTAGCGTGAAGCTTTGTGTGGGCTTTATAGTCTGGGAGGACCACTATGCTCTGCCACGACCAAAACTAGTGTCTCTCATCTAAGTCAACAGAGACTGGAGCCTAATTTGTCTTTTTTTTTTTTTTTTTGTCTTAAAACTATGGAGAAACTGAAGAAGTTTAGATTTTTTATGTCAAAAATGTCCTACGTGAAATGGTTATTTGCTGGAGAGGCTAAGCCAAGCGCCCTTTGGTTTTTTGGTTCTATAAGCAAGAATCTGCATGCGTTGGAAGAACGTGACATTAGCCATTGAGACTCCATTTCTGAATTAGTGATAACTTTATAGGGAAGACAGGGGAGTTATTTTGGAGAGGTTTGTGCAGACATTTCTAATGAATGAAGAGATTAACTATTAAATTACGTTCCAAAAGTTTTTGAAGTAATGCATAGCTGTGATATACCTACCCGTGATAGACCTATGCAGCTATAAAGATACAGCTATGCTATACATACCAGTATAGCACTCGTTACATTTGTTTGTCATAACCTTCTTCAAGGACATAGAGGGAGATTATGTAAGGCACAGTTTTATAGTGTATCTGTGTAGCATTTCTGGCATCCACTGAACATGATCCTTGCAAGACTGATTGTATTACTGGCAAAGAATAAATGAAGGAAATCAATGTTCTAGAGACAGCTGGTGTTCATGTATTATAGTGCAAGGTGAAAAATGCAGGTAGGTAATGTAAAAGATTAAAAAAAAGCATTATGAATTGATTTAGAAGGTGACACAAGTAGAATGGATATATGAACTTCATGTGTTGTGATATTGTTTCGTAGCATCTTTATGGCATATTCTTGCAATAATTAAATGAAATAAAAAAACTTAAGAAAATCATGTATGGTTATTTCTTTGAGAGAAAAAGATTATTTGTAACCTGGTGTTTGGGGGTTTTGGGTGAAAAAAATAGACAATCTATTAATATCCTGCCTGAATGAACAGGTTGATTAGTAGTTGAGATATGAAAAAGATTTCATTCTCATCATACAATACCTTGTAATTGTTAGGGTATATATGGGGTTTTTTTCCTCCTTTCCTGTGATGTGCAGAACACTGCTGTGATATCTGAACAATCATTCGACAATTTAATTGAGAAATTCTGGTGTGCTATGTAGCTGTTCTGTATTCTGACAGAGCAGTTCCTTTATTTTCTGTAGAACAGATAGGTGCTCAGGGGAACAGGCTGTAACAGTCCTTCAAAAATAAGATATTTTTTTTTCACTGAGATTAAGTATTATCTTTGAAAAAATCTAATTATTCTATGAATAGTGAAACTTAACTGCTTTCCTATGGTTTTGTGTACTGCTTTCCTTATGCCCTACAGATTTTTTAGTATTTTCAGCACTCTACCTTTCTGATCAGTACATAGTTGCAGTTTCAGGTGTAGGCATGTGCTTACTCACCATCTAAAATGCACGCTGATTGACTGACTTGATCGGTGTGTCTCCTAAGATGGATGTGGGCCATTTTAATTGTATTTTAACTCTGCCTCTGTGTCAAGCTACTAATTTGGGTTCTGACTTTAATCACCATTTTCCATTAAACCTGCAGGAACTGAAAGTCTTTAGGCTTGAAAGAAAAAGCTATAATATCGGAAGGATAGATGATTTGGTCTAGTCAAATTTGTTTCCTGGTGAAAATAGAAGCAAATGAAAATCAAAACAAACTTTAGTTTCTAATACTTTCTGAGCTATTAATTTCTCTGCTGAGTTAATGAAAAATTATTTTGAACAGTTTAAAAGAAGGAAAGTGTGTTATTTTATGTGCATTAGCTTGCTCGAGATCTTTTGCTTCTCATCCTTAGTTGAAAATAAGTCTACTACTGGATTGACACGACTCTTTAATGTATGATATTATCATTATAAATACTAAATATGATATGTACAAAACAATTAAAAATTAAGGTCTCAGTTCTCCGGTCTGCTAAGAGAACAGAACTTCACATAATGTAGAACAACCCTAAATTTTTTACATACAGAGTTCAGTAAAACAATATCCTGCTGTCTGGGGAAATTCTTTGCCAGAGCACTAGCTGGTTTATGTAGGTAGTCTTCCTCTAATCTCTGCTTCAGATCCTGATAGAAGAGGAAGGAGAAAGACTTTACGGGGCAAGGCAAACATAGACATGACAGATTCATCCTGTATGATTTTTCACTGCAGTAAGTTCAAATTTGTGACAGACACTTAGGTTGTCACCACCTCCAGCCCACTGGACTTATTGTCTGCTCATGAATCAACTTTGGAACGGTTGCTATTTTTAGCAAGTGCATCACATTGGCTAAATAAATACTCCAGGTTGAAAAGTGAGTAACTCAGGAGCTGGTTCGTGTATCAAATATTGCTATTTGAGAGATGGTGGTGCTCTCTGTAGCTGTTGAAGTTGAAGTTAAAGTTGAAGTTAAAGTTTTGTTTGTCACCACATGTCTGTTAGAACTCACAATAGCACAGAATTCAATTGTACTATTAGTAGTAGTAGTTGTTACTGTAGAAACTCAGCTTGTTATGCAGCTTGTGCTGAAACTAGGTTGTGTAGGGTCAGAGAGCTGCAATCAATTTTTGGAGGTCGCAACTTCTGTTTAGATCTGAGTCCAAATAACTATGATACTGACAACTGGTAGGGGATGGGTTGATAAAGAGTTCTAAGTACTTGGTTATTAGCTTCTGATGTGAGTTTTATATAGAGCTAAAGATGTGGGTTGGAAGAGCTTTGTACACAGTGAAAACTAATGGAGATGTATAATCTATTGTAATGGCAGTTGTATTTCAGCTGCCTGATCCTTCCTTACCCAGATGATCCCTAAATTTTTCATTTATTTAATTTGTTGCTAACAAACGTTAGACATTAGATTGCAAAGTCTATATCCACAAAAAAAGGAGGCTGGGGATGTGAATTGTTGAAGCCATTTGGTACGAAAAAAAGGTTTGAAAGAACTGGAGCCATGTATAGTACCAATCCTGAAAATATATTCCTGTTGGGTAAAAGAATTAGGAAATGGACTCCTTAAAGGGAAAAGATGAAGGAGGATTCTGCCTTTAACAGAGGGAAACACAGGTAATGTAGGTGGCTGTTTCTCTGCCCACCACCCTATGTGCTTTAGAGGCAGCACCCAGAAGGTGGAGTTCATTGCCTGACTTGGCTTCTCAATCCAAAACCTAAAGACACTTCATTATTCTCAGTCATTGCCTGACTGATAGGAAGAACCATGGTCTGTCAGATATAATGTAGTGAATCATTACTGGTTTATGTTTATTATCTAGTTTCCATGACTGCAGTAATAAGTTAACTTTTGGTCTGTATAATGTTTCCAACATCATCTCCCAGAGCAATAAATCCAGAGCATTTATCTAGAGATGCTGAACTGAGCTAAGGAGTGTGATTTGGTGCCTCCAAAGAAGCAGCAGTCATAGAGAGGTTAGTGAGCATAGTGTCTCCCAGGAATATGCAAACCCGTGTGCTTAGAGAAAATAGTTCACTTTTCTAGGAATTCCTAATTTCCTGCATGTAGCTTGTCTAAGACATTGTGCTGTGTTCCCAGGGTAGGGCCACCTCCAAAGAAAACGGATGTTACAGTAAAAAGTACCTTTATGTGTATAAAAATCCTTCAGTCGTCAGATCTGCTTCATATGCATGTTATCTTCAAAATAATTGATTTTAACTTCTAGTTGAAGAATTTAGTGATAGTAATCAAATCTGAGACAACTCTGACTTCCAGATCACTGCTTGAGCTAACTATATTAGAGAAAACTTTTTAATGTAATCTGATCCAAACAAGTTACATTTTGTTGAAGATTTGTGAAGTATGTTTTGTGTCAAAAAGAAGTAAGGAAGAACTGTAGCTTTCTTAGAAATTATATTCCTTATTGTAATAAAGGAACTAAATCGTGTCGTCTGTATGGACATTACCACTAATTTGATAGCTGGAATTTAAGACAGTTTTGTAGGAGTTCTTTTTTTCTGCAGAATATAAGATCTCTTCCCTAATTTCCCATTTGTTCCTGTGCCAATTTGAAAGTTGTGTATTTTAAAAGCTTTCTTACTCTGTCTGAAGGAAACACATGATAGCGATAGTTGTCATAAATAAATAGAATGAATGCAAGCTAAATAAAGTTGTTAAATATGGATGAGCTGAAGAACGGAATCCACTGCTGAGGGGACTGTTGATGGATCCTTGCATTGAGACAGCACCTGGATGTGATGGTTGCTCCCAGTCTATGACTGATAAGAAAAAACCCCACACTAAATTTCAAGTGAAAAGACAGGAGAATGTTGATTATGGCATTTGTCAAGCAAAGGAACAAGAGATGTGATCCATTTTAATCAAAGCTGTCAGTGGAATTCACAGAAGATTCAAATGTAGGATTTGCCATCTTTTCAGTACAAATGCCCTTTACAAATATATACTCCAAAATGCCATAGATTCTGTTGGTTGTCTTGATAGGTCACTGGTAATGACTGAAAAAATGGACCTAATAAGCTTTTTTTCTCAAGAAGGAAAACTGCTTTTCTTTAAGGAAGCTCAGCTGGTGTGCAAGCAGCTTTCCTAGATAAGGCACCTGGAAGACAGTACTATAACCAATATTTCTGTAAGGTTCTGTTTTATTTCAGTTGGTGACAGGTGAACTCAGGAAAAATTTGGAGGTGTCTAAAAACAAATTAACATCATATTAGCAAAGGGGAATTTAAGTTGAAAAATTGTGGTGAATCATTCAGGTAGTTGTTGTTATTGCCTGTAATATTTCTCTTTTACTACATGAGCCATTGAAAATGCTCAGAAGTCTCAAAGTTCTATTTTGAGTCCAGCAAACTCTCTTTGAGCTACTAGAAACATCATTCATGGTGTTAGTGATGTGATAGAATTAATATATTATTGTTGTGTGGCATTGTAATACCACTATTTAATACTGACCAGCTGCATTACTAAAAGGCCTTAAAATGTAAGACAGAGTTGTGTAGGGTCTTAAGTCACATTTATATAAACTATACTTTTAAGATGTGATTGTAAAAGGATTTAGATGTCCTTGCTGGAGTAAAGAATTCTGAAGTCATTTCATGATAAGCTAATATATAGAGAGAATATTAATGCCTTCTTTTTTTAATATCCCGGACAGGTGATTCTCAGATAATTGAAATCATTTTTAGGGCAAATAATGTCATAGGAATATTGAAGGATGGCAGTGAGTTTATTGTTTAAAAGCAATTGAGTTGGTACACAATGAAATTCCTCATATGGACTCTTCTCCCTGAGGACAGAACTGGAATAGGTCAGATTGTTGGCTTTTGTAAACTGGATGGGATCATTTAGATTCCATATGCCATTTCTCAGTCTTTTTTTTTTTTCTTTCTTTTTTTTTTTTTTCTTCACAACTGAAGTGTTTTTGCTCTAGTTATCAAGTAGAAATTGAAGTTGTTGCCCTAGGAATAAAAGCTTCATTTCATTCTAGTTTTCATATTTTTCATTCTTCTCCAAAGAATGGAGATATTGAACTTAATAAAACTGAATATAGTCCTTCCTTTTTAACATTCAGACCACAGGCTGAAGACAGTAAGCGTTTGGTTTCATCTTCTGAAACTCTATACTCTTGGGATTTACTGAATTTGTATTTCCGGGTGTTATAAATGTAAGCGCTTAGTGCCCTTCTGAAGAAGTGCAATTCATCATACTTCATCTTTTTGGAAATTCACCTGTATGTTGTCTTGGCAGTAATGCTATATATTCTTGGATGGTTTCCCAATCTTCAGAACTAAGAAGGAGGAGACTTGAATCCTTTTTCTGAAAAATTTAGTTTCTTCTGAAATTGAGAAAATCCAAAGCATTTTGAGCTAGTCTTTTTATAATTGCATTGTACTGTGAAATTCCTGCAACTGCAGTGTTAAGCTTCATTTCAGGATAATGTTTAGTATGGAATATGATGTACTTAAAAGAATTAAGACAGTGACTCAATTGTCTGTTCTGCCTGAATAGAAAATGTGTTCCAAACACCATTCAAAATTTATGTTAAGTTTCAAAACGCAAGATTTATGGAATATCATCTGAGAATCTGCTTATGTTAAGAGCATCCTGGAAGTTATTCTCCACCTTAACTAACACGGGTTCAGCTCTCATTGTACCGCTCTAGCAGACATTGTTTATATGGGCTGATGAATTCTTTTTAAAGACATTGCTGCATAATCTGGCTGGGTTTAATTGAAAGGGTTATTGACAGTAATGGCAGCTCCTGACTCACTTAAATGATAGCTCTTGGTGTAGCATCTTTTGGTGGATAAGAAGAAATTATACCTCTATATATGTAGCTGGGGAGAGGTTTGAAGTGTTTCTTCTTAATAGGGTAATAACGTTGTAGTGTGGTTATCTGTGTGTGTATATCGAACCAGACTTTTCAGTACATTGGGCAAATTTTTTTTAAATTTTAACAATTGTCATGAGTCTGGCACGGGTGGACAGATCGCTAATACCCCTTGAAGTACAAGTCAGAGGTGAGAAGGAGTTCAGGCTTCTCACATGCAGCATTACAAGAAACAGAAAAAAAATATTGTTTGGGAAGATAAGACTCTGTAAAAGAGAGCAAATGTAGCAGTTCCCTTGTGGTGTTTAAGGAAAGATTGGATGTGGCACTTAGTGACGTGCTCTAGCTAGGTGGTGGGGTGTCAGGTCTTAGGCTGGACCTGATGATCTCAAAGGTCTATTCCAGCCTCTATGATAATTCTGTGTAGTTCTGGCTGTTCTCTCTATAGAGAATTATTAATTACGGGGGTACTACCATGGATTGGATATCTGTGTTAGGCACAGTGATAATGCCGTGGTTTGATTTATTTTTTAAAAGTAGTAATTATGACTACTATCAAATATATATATATATATCCTTTTGTAACATTTTATTTGAAGGAAAGAAGGATGGGAAAATATATTCTGAGATTATAAGGCACCAATTGATTTACAGTCAAACAACATCTAGAGTGTCGGGGATAATGTTGGTATTCAGAAATTAGAAAAGAAACACTTTTCATTGGTGCCTGTAGTGCAGTCGTTGCTATTTATTGCTCAGCCATATCTTTGAAACTTACCTGGGGCTGTCCCTGCTTTTGGAATTGGTTTGCTAGTTCGGAAAATAACTGCTCACACATTCAGTAGATGGCTTGTTGTCTCTTTGTGCCACGTGTTGGTGTATTTTAGCAAAGTGGAAGAAATCATTATGGTTTAGACCCTGTCATAATTTAAAAACTCAAACTTGAAATAGTTAAAATCAAGAAATTATTTCTTTATTGAAGAAAAAAAAAGGAATAGTTCTGCCATATAGCTTTTGGGGAAGATGAGGTAAACGGGACTCGATGCCTGTGGAAAACAAAACCTGACATAAATGCATGGTTTAAAACACTATGACATATGTCACTTCATGGTGCCTGCTTGGATTTCTACTGAGAACTTGTAGAAACATAGTAATTGAAATAAAAAAACCCAAACCTGTCTCTAATGATACTTGTTCTGGCTCCATACGCACTTTGTAGATGCCGAATTAAGTAGTCACAGAGTTTATTTCTGACAATGAGAATCTTTTTCTGTTCTTTGACAGCCACGAGCTGTCGCTGGTTTTCGAGGAACAGTACGATACGCATCAATCAATGCCCACAGAAACAGAGTGAGTATCTTAATCTATATCATACCTATCTTATGTAGCTGAAAGCAGGCAGTTGCTCTTGATTTCCTTTTTTGTATTCTTATCTGTATATTTATTATGTAGAAATTAATAGTTACACATTTTGGGAAAGGACAGTATACTTTGTGGTAGTCAAGGGTCAAAAAAGTTCTTGTAGAAGTAATAGTGCTTTTAATAGTTACCTTTGGTGTTCACTTGTATTGTAAGTTAAATTAAAAAGGTGAAGTTACTGAATTTTATAAAATACATAATGTCCAGTATGTCATCTTGGCATCATAAACTACAGAAATATGAATTAACAGCTCTTCCAGGATAGAGATTTACAATGTTATTTTAACAAACTTCAACTTCTCTTTTGTTTCTCTGTGTCTACTATGGAAATTTTCTTGTATGTTTCCCCTTAATTAAATTCCAGCAATTATTTTATGTGCACTTGTTTTGCAACATTGATTATATTAATTTTGATATATAATAATTTAAATCTCCAGCACAGTAAAGATTCTATGTTCCCTTTTGTCACGTAGGTATTTGTAAGATGCATTAGAATAGTATTTCTTTTTCACAGGAAATGGGACGGCATGATGACCTCTGGTCCCTGTTCTACATGTTGGTGGAGTTTGTGGTTGGACAGCTGCCTTGGAGAAAAATAAAAGATAAGGTACACCTAGCAGGGAAATGCGCAAGAGAGCTTTACTTCTGCATTGCAAGTGAATGCTGTGATAGATTCCACTAAGAATCACTGATTGATTAATTTTAATATTACATTATCCAATGTTTTCTGGTGTTAGTTCTCATGCTAGTGTCACTGTATAAAAAGCAGTTAAGTTTTCTCAAACTGTTCTGCGCAGGAAGTGGGTTATGCTTCTAGCCTGCAGATGTTTTAGAAGGCAGAAGTGTGTTTATGCTTTTGTAGATGGCAATGTAGTATATAGTTAGCACCTCTTTTTTGGTTTTCATTTGCTCATCTTACACTAAACAGGATTTACTAATCTTATGCAATATACTGTGATGACCAAATACACACTAAAAAGTGACTGAACTTCAGATGATGCAGCATCTGCTGCGTCATCTGAATATAAAAATATGCTTTTTAGAAGGGTTGGAGTGCCTAATGACAGTCCTTGATATCGAGCAGCATTCAAACACAGCAGAAAATTAAATGGCTTTTCATACTGAATTTGAGGTTTGTGCATTATTTTGTATGTGTACTGAGGGCAATGACAGAACCTCTTACCTTGCTATCTGGTGTAGTATGGTCTTCCTTGGTACTGTTTAGTGTAAAATAGCTACCCACCTTTCTGGCCAGAAGTGTACTGAATGCTATGAGATACAAGGTGAATATGTTGCAACAGAGAATGAAGGTGTGTTAACGTTTGTTGTGTTATTTACTTCTAGGAGCAAGTGGGCTCCATTAAAGAAAGATATGAACACAGACTTATGTTGAAACATCTTCCTCAAGAATTCAGTGTCTTTCTGGATCACATTTCTAATTTAGATTACTTCACAAAGCCTGATTACCAGGTAAACATTTCATTATTTTGTCTTTCTTATTTTTAATTAGCAGAATTTTATGCTGTTTCATCTTCAATCTCCTTTGATTTCACTGTGTAGTCTTGGTAGTGATTATGGACCGTGCCACCACAAAGTTATTTTAATGACCATGTAGCGCCACGGAAGCTCTGTGGTTCAAAGATGTCATTTTTTTCCATTTGGGAAGATTAAGGCAGTTAAGTTTCTAAAAACAATTGACAGTTCTTTGCAATCACTATTCTGTTAGGATCAGGTGCTATCATACTATTGTAGCCTCTAGTGAGTGCTCCTTAAGTTAAATCCATCAGAATTGTTTTCTCAGTGGTAGTCATTCTGGCAGTTTTCCAAAATCTGGACCTCAGCACCTACAATATCTACAGCTAGAGCACAACAGGCAGCTGTGGTGGGTTTTTAAGACTGAGTTATTGCCTACAGAGGTCATCAGAAAACTAGTAATTTTTCTTTGTTTAAGTATTGCCTGCTGAAATGGACAGCTTCAGGTCGTTGATAAGGTGATAGATGCCAGGAGGAGATGCTGTGAAATATGTGTCTTATTCACTCAGCTTTGACCCATGATTTAACTATAAATAAAACTAAAAGACAGAACTTTGTTCTATACCAGTATGTGGAAAGCAGCAGAGGAATGCTCAGGAAAAGCAGGAAAGGAGGCTGAGAGTTTTTTTCAGTCTCAAATGCTGTGGGAAATGTTGAACTGATATAACACCACACCAGGACAAGTTGTCCTTGTGTGCCTTCCCTCTGGCTCCCAGAAACACACATTGCTGTCGGCTTCCCACTTGTATTACCTGTCTGCTTCTGTGAATTTGTTCAACTCACTAATTTGGTAAAACCAGAAGGAATGTTTTTCTGCTGGTGTGCAAACCGAATTGGTAGAATTGACTAAATAAATAGTTCCGACAAATTCTGGAATTGTTACTTTCATAAGAACGATTCCTGTGCTTTACTTGGTAAGAGTAACAAAGAAATCAAGGTATATAAGATTTGAAGTAGGAACTGAAAATCTCAAGGAATAACTGATTTCCTGTTAGTAAGAGAATTTCTCTAAATGAACTGGTAGCCTTCTGCATATTTAAAAAAAAAAAAAAAGGCAGTATTTGTGCAAAAATTTGAATATAAAAAAATTCTAATTAAAATGCAAAAAAAAGTTCAGTGTTCCTGAAAAATGAATCTTTTTCTTTTTCCTTTTCTATTACAAACTTCCATGGAATTTATCCTGTAGTTTACAATTAAGTGAGGAAAATGATTAAGAAAGTTTTGAGTGTTTTGTGTGCCAAGTTATAAAGATGAATCAGATTTATTTTTGTCTTCTATGGTAAAAATTAGTGATTACAAAAATTATAATGTTGCTTAGAAAAACTTGATTGTAGACTGGTAAATACGTTTTATTAACATTATATATCCTGAATGCTAAAACATATACACAGGCATATTTTTCCAAAACCTTTCTCTGTGGTCTGCCTGTATCTTAACACAGCACATGTACTCAGGGATTAACATGATACCAGAACAAGGGTTTCTCCATGATAAAAGACAGCCCTGTCATTTACAGTCATCTGGTTGGTCATGGAGCATTTGCAGTAGTGTAGCTGCAGCCTGAGCCTTCTGACACAGTCTTGCTCATGTGCTTTAGACTAGAGCAGGGTGGTTTTATTTAGAGCAGTGAGAAAGTGCTTTACTTTCCATGCTCATTTAAGCTCTGGTCTCTCTTAGCTAGTATTTGTTGTAGCAGTGATACTCATTCCTTCAATATGTGTCATTCTTTGTATTTATGGTTAGGCACCAAACACGTCCATGGTCAAGATGCCTGCTTTGAAGAGTTTACAGTCTAAAAAAGCTCATGATAGGCCCAGAATCCGTGTTTGATTTGGCAATTTCAGATACATGTATTTTATTTGTGTATTTATGCACACATTGTCCCAGCCTCCTGACATCTTTAAGCATTCGAGTTTGTATTTACATTATAGCAGAAATTGTAGAAAATTTTTAAAGGAGAGTGAGTTGAAAAATTACTGCATATGGTTTACAGGAAGAGGAGAGTAACAGAGTACGTGTGGGACAGAAAGTGAGCTATGGCTTTGTTCATTTCAGTAGGGTTTCAGAAATGACTGGTATGGATGGCACACCAAAGAGTCTTGAGGGTAAGGATAAAATGGATATGATATTATTAAAAGAAGAAAAATCCAAACTTCCCAGCCACTTTAAGTTGCCAAAGGATATGTGTTTTTAAAGGAAGCCAGAGGAAAAAAAATCAGCATCCAAGACTGGAAGAAAGAATGAAAACTAGAGTTTTAGCTTTTAGGAAGGAAAAAAAAAAAAAAAAAAGGTTAGAGTGAGAGATGATGTGATATGGACCCAGCATTCCCACCAGGGACTAGAATGAGACACAGTTCCTTCACAGGGAGAGGAAAAGTAGATGCAATCTCTCTCTTTTTCATGGACACAAATTGTTCTAGATGCTTTTTCATAGCATAAAATAAGGGTGGAAAACTTCCAGTGTGACATTTCTGTGGGATGAATGTCAACATTAGCTAAAGAAAATGATACGTGCTTCTAAATGATAGCAATATATGAATTAACAAATCCTTCCCTACCTGCAGCAATGTAGTCATGCTTCTGTGTTTGTCTTTCTGTCTTTTTATGGAAGCCTATGGTGTATCTTTACCTTTCTTTACTGATAAAAGCAGAGATGTGTTTTGTTGTTGTTTTTTTGGTTTTGTTCTTTTCTTTTAATAAACCAGAACTTTGCTTATCTTGACTTGGAAAGCTTGGGAAATGAGAAATGGTTAATAGAAAGAACGGTGTGCCTTTTTTTTTTGATTGTTAGTCAAAATCTTAAAGACGAGATGTTGAAATATTACAGGAGGATATTTCTTAATTGCTTGGTCTCTTAGACAAAAATGAAGCTTATTAACTTTTTTCTTCATTTTTAGCTTCTCATGTCTGTGTTTGACAACAGCATGAAGACATTTGGTGTTATTGAAAGTGACCCTTTTGACTGGGAGAAGAGTGGAACTGATGGTTCTCTGACAACGACAACAACTTCAACCACACCTCAGTTACACACTCGTCTTACTCCAGCTGCAATTGGGTATGTATACACGTTGTGGTCACTTAAAAGAGAAATTATCTCCGTAATTTAGTTTTTTTTCTACAGGATGTTGAATGGAGGTTTGGGAGCATTTGAACTATTTAGCCTTTCTAGGGTTCCTGTTTATACTATCCTGGAAGATGAGCACTGCAGTCCTAAATTTAGAGCAGTAAAAAATAGCTCAGGAAGTTGGATGTAAATTTATTAGGCCATCTTTTGCTACATCATATTTTGTGAAACTAAATGATGCGTCCTGAATTTAACTGCCTGGAAATAAACCCTCTGTTTTCTGTAAGCTTGGAATATACTATTTTCAATTCCCTTATAACTTTAGAAGATGAATGGACCTGTATAGGAAATTTGGAAATAGAGTTTGGTCGTGTTTGAAATAATAGTTACTATCATTTTTGATACCTTTTGTAATTAAGTAAGTTGGACGAGATGTGATGTTTAATAATATCCAGACTCATGCCAGGGAATTGGAGAATATAAGAGGTGTTTATGGGTGAGGAGGAAGATTTTGTGCCTCTTCTAGGCCTTGAATAGATCAACTTTTTATCGTAAGAGTCATGAAAGTTGCAACATGAGAGTTTTGTCAGTGTAGTGAGGCTGAAAAATGCCGGGATTTCACATGGAATGTATTGAATTCAGAGTATGTCAACATAATGAAAAAAAAGGTGTTAAAATAAATGTCAGTCGTGACTCTTAACTGGTGTTAATATTACACAGGTGTATGGTACACACTATTGAGCACACTGGAGTTGGCAGGGATTTTGCATATGATTCAGTCCCATTATCAAGCTAAGCATCACACTGGAGTTACTGGTAGTCTTGGCTGCAGTAAACAATTATGGTGACCGTAGAGGACTGACTTTTAATTGATCATTCGTTTTTTAGGAATAGCATTGCTTCAGTGTCAGATACTGAGCTAAGCCTTAGCCCTGTTTAGCCCCATGCCAAGGGGACTACAAAACTGTAATTACAACGTAATGTCTTGTTAGCATTATGCTTATGCTTTGATTATCAATAATTGGACCAAAAAAGCACTTTGATAAAACTGCATTTAGTTTGCTGATACTCTTCCTCACACAGTATATTTTGTTTACCAAATTTTGAGGAAAAGGAAATGATATTATGAAAGTAGCCATTACCTTTTTTTTTTTTGATAGAAAAAGAAGAGTCAGAAGCAAAGTTGAGCCTGGACACAATCTCTTAACAAATTTTCTCAGAAGTTGGTTTGAAAACACTTAAAAAACCCAGCTTTTAAGCGATTGGTTTTTATTTACACCTTTTGTTATATGACTAAATTTAAGACACATAAATTGTGAAAGCCAAGAAATAGGGGGGTTTATATTGAATAATTTCCAAGATTTAGTTTTCTACAGAAACATGATTTGGCTTGTAATTTCTTGTTTATTTCTTTCTTTTGAGTATAAAATAATTTAGAGTAGAAAAGAATTTCAAGAAACACGTTAGAGTCTCAAAATGTTTACCCTTTCTAAGTTTTCTTTTTTTTTCTCCTACTACTTTTTTAGAATTGCCAATGCCACTCCTATCCCAGGAGATTTGCTGCGAGAAAACACAGATGAAGTCTTTCCTGATGAACAGCTCAGTGATGGAGAGAATGGTATTCCAGTTGGAGTCTCACCAGAGAAACTACCTGGATCCCCTGGACATCAGCGTCCTCAGGAAAAAGATGTTTGGGAAGAAATGGATGCAAACAGGAACAAAATAAAACTTGGGATCTGTAAGGTACTTAGAAATCTGCATTGTGAAGACAGGCTTTGAACAGTTTTCTTGTCCTCATAGTGCACATAAGATATAAATCATAGCACAGACTGACTGATACTGATTAGACAGAATGGTCTAAGAAAACAAGCTTTATGGTAGAGCTAACACATTTTATTACAGCAGTTTACATACCGGAGCCAGCAGACAAGCTTGTTCACTTTGTCAGGTCTTTATGAATAGTGGATTGCTGATAATTTGACATTCTTTCCAGTTTATTCATGTAAGAGAATGCTGCTTAATTTTGAAAAGTGGTCTCTGAGAAGCGATTCCTGTCTCCCTTGCTCACAATCACAACATTTAGTACAAATGTACACCAATATAGCCCTGTTCTTGATATAAAAATGTTTTGAACATGAAGAGGGATCTGGTACTGAAATGTTCTTTAGCTAGGAGAGCTCCCTAATTTTAAGGTGGTTACTTCTTGTTTACTATGAAAAACTGTATTGTGTAAAAGAATAACGCATGTTGTATATTTTCAAAAGTGTGTGTTTGTTTTTTTACCAAAGAGGGAGAAAGGAGATTGTTCTGGTTTAAACAAAGGCCATTTCTAGTAGTTATACCTCTTGAAACTAAGGATGATCATGATTTCCCAGATCCAAGTCATGTCCCATTAGTATACAAGATAGAAGGCAGTTGGACTAAAACATAGTTCTAAGTCACAGAAATATCTAGTAGCTTTAGTCTATAGCAGGGAATCATAAACACAGCTTGGAAGCCAACTTATCTTTAATAAGAGCACTTAACTGTAAAGCAGACTGAAGATGCTGCCAAGTTCCAGATTTCAGACTATTATTGAAGAAAATTTCAGAGATGGTTGTGAAATATCAGAGTAAATTTAAGTGTATTACTGGGTTTTTGAGACTCCTGTTCTCAGACCTACTCAGAACTAGTGTATTACTAGTATTTTGTCTGTTGCAGGTGCATGCTGAAGAGTGTATCTAAACTACCTCAACTTTGTCATGAACTTCAGGACCATTCCAAATTCCAATTGGCTTATCACAGGCTAAAAATCTGGGTGGTATTGATAGAATCATAGAGTGGTTTGAGTTGGAAGGGACCTTCGAGATCACCTAGTTCCAACCCCTCTGCCATGGGCAGGACACCTCCCACTAGACCAGGTTGCTCAAAGCCCCATCCAGCCTGGCCTTGAACACAACCAGGGATGGAGCATCACTGTCTACCCTCTTCTAGTTTGAAGTCATTACCCCTCATCCTATCACTACAACCCCTTGTTAAAAGTCCCCAACTTTCTCGTAGACCCCCTTCAGATACGGGAAGGCTGCAAGAAGGTTTCCCCGGAGCCTTCTCTTCTCCAGGCTGAACCACCCCAGTTCTCTCAGCCTGTCCTCATAGGAGAGGTGTTCCAGCCCTTTGGAACATGTGATATATATACTACATTTGCCATATAGTACCTTGTCTTCCTCTGTTTAGCTGCTCCTAGAGAGTTACATTTTTATTTTACTTCCTGCACAGGCTGCCACAGAGGAAGAAAACAGCCATGGGCCAGTGAATGGAATGCTTAATGCACCAAGCCTTGGTTCTCCAATTCGTGTTCGCTCAGAGACCACCCAGCTAGACAGAGATGTCCCACTGGTGCGAAAGTTACGTTCAATTCACAGCTTTGACCTGGAGAAGCGTCTGACATTGGAGTCAAAGCCAGACACAGATAAATTTCTTGAGACCTGGTAAAGAAATTATTTTATTCTTCTTATGCTTATATCTTTTCAGGATATGTAGTTTAGATACTACAATCTTTCCTCTGCTGTTTGAAAACCAGGAATGGAGCTGCTGAGTTCTGCTTATGCAAGCTACAGCAACGTATTTTCTATGTTCATAATATTGCTCAATTAATGGATTTCACCCCTTGACAGCTTCCTTAAAAAAAAGATTAGTGCTAGTACAGAGTTAAAATCAGACTGCCACACTTGAGAATTTTTTATTTCAAGACCTGCTGGTGTAACCCTGATGTTTATTACCTTTCTCTTCAGTGGGATACTCTTGACAGTCAGCACAATTTGTCCTGAATTAGAGTGATGACATCAGGTGCTCAGTAGAGGTAACATGGGATTGGATTGCGTGACATGAGAAGGGCGGAAGTGGAGTTACGAAGTCAGAAATCTACCTGCATGCAGCAGGTTTAGTTATGCCCAAAGGTGTTGCACCAATGTAAGAAAGTCTTGGTAGAAGCCAGAGGTCTTAAAATGGAATTTAATGGTAGAGAAGAGAAAGATTTACAAGACCACATTCAATCAATTTGCTGATGTGTAGAAAGAATAAGGGGAGAAGGAGCTGGTATCGACTCACTGTTTTCTCTTCTGGTAATTAGACTGACAATAAGATATACTGCAATTAAACTTAGAATATGTACAGATTTCTAAGACTGTCCTCCCATTTTTATCTGACATCAGAGATATTTGTCTCAAATTGTGGATCTTTCATCCATTGTAGTTTATTCCAAAATATGACAACAAGTTTTTTTATATAAATCTAGTTTTCCTCTACTGAAAAAAATCAAATGTAGCTTACATGGTTTAATTAATTATTAACTAATTCAGATATTAACTTCTTTTCTTAAGTTTGGGGAAGATGCAGAAAGACTTGAATACTGCGACAGAGACTCCTGTTGCTGCTGTTGCGCCTCTTTCTCCGAAAACACCCATTCCTGCTCCTGTGGCTGCCCGGATAGACCATGTTTGGCACTATGATGAAGAATATCTTCCAGATGCTTCAAAGCCTGTGTCAGCTAGTTCCCCAGAACATGTTGATGGTGTTATTAGCAACGGATTTGTAGCTGTCAACTTAAGCTCCTGCAGGCAGGAGGTTGATTCTAAGGAATGGGTGGTAATAGATAAGGAACGGGACTTGCAAGACTTCAGGACAAACGAGGCTTTAGGGCACAAAATGACTGGAAGTCCCTCAGATGAGGAACCGGAGGTACTACAAGTTCTAGAGGAGTCGCCTCCGGAAGAACAACCTGGGCAGGGTGGTTGGGCAGGAGACGGTGTCCATGCCAAAAACCAAACCTCAGGGGTGGATTTCGTTCTCACCATGGAGTGTCATCCTGCTGCTTCTGAACAGCTTACAGATAAATTGGACCTTCTCTCCGGAGCTGCTGGACAGCTTCTTGCAGCCACCCCTACAAGTCCTATGGAGGCTCAAGCAGAAGGAGCACTCACTCCGGTAAGAGAAATGGCTGCTGTTTTATTGAACCTCTCTTTATTCAGAAATATATGAGGAGCTAGGAAGGGAAAAGACAGTGATTAAAATACAGTAGCATAGCAGAAATTCCTAATTTCATCAGATAGGGAACTTGCTCTTCTGTGTTCAGTTTCTGTGTGTGTTTACGTTCTACAGTGGAAGTAGGTGTTAGTTATGCAGGTATGATCCACAGAACTGCCCTCGATAAAAAAGATAAAATAATTATATATACACATAGAAGGTCCATAATCTTATGTGGTGATTCCTAAACAATGAGAGATACACATGCAGATGTATTTTTATTATACTTGCAGAACATAAAGTTGCTATGACTATGTAAAATACTGTGCTACAATGTTTCATGTGTTTCATGAAAGCCTAAATGGCTGAAATTAAGGAAACAAAGTTCCTTGCTCTCACCGTCACTGGTGTAGTGTTTTCTTTTGGAATTCCCTTTGTTTCTTCCTGTTTCTTCATCAATTTCTAATGGGTCTTATACAGACAATTTGTTGGCTTTTGTAAATGGTTGCTACTTCTTGCTTCCAAGACACTTTCATAACTACTGCTTTGTGCCCAGAGTTTTGCTGTCACTAAGACAGGTTGCTTTGCTTACATTGCATCCTCTTCTTTTTGTGTTTCTCCATATTTTCTAAAGGATTCTCATTTGCAGTTTTTTGAACACTTACCTTTTTTCTCCTCTGTCAGTGATTCTAAAGAAAGACTTCTTTGGCTTTACTGAAGGAGAAAGTGAGATTAATGGTTAAGTGACTGGTTTTATTTCTCCCCTTGTCTCAGTAGATATTGTGTCATTTATGATATAAAGGGCAATTCTTTCAAGCTTCTTTGAGCCAAGAAACCTGTCTGTATTTCTCTCTTGCTTATCACCACTTTTTGGGAAAGCTAGAGCCAGCTCATTAGAAAAAAGCTTGTCACCAACCACTTATTTTTTATAAGGTGTGGAATATCCTATATGGTGAAAATGAACGACTCATTGTAACTAACGATAGCTGTACAGTAAAATTTCAAATACATGTAGGTTCTCATGGAAAATGCAAGACTATCTTTTATACAAGATTATATTTGGATATCATACTTTCTGAATTATGTAGTTCACAGGAGATTGATTTTTGCAGGATTCAAAATACAGAACTGTGTTAAGCAACAAGGCTTTTGAAACTTAAGTTGAAATATTACTTGCGTGAAAGACTTCTTGATACTTGTGAAGATGAAAACTTAATTTGCATTGCTCAGTTAAGTTATTAAATTTTTGTTTTTTAGTAAAACAGACAAGAAAGAGCAACAATTAGTCTTGTACAAAATACTAGTTATCAGGTGTTCTTATTTTGAAAGTCATTAAAAGCAGCTTGCAATTTTATATGCAAAGGCACTATCCCACTTTATACAAACTTGGCTTTTTTGAGGGAAATAGCAATTTTACTTAAAACTGAAAGAAGAGGTGATAGAAATATCATGTATAATAATGAACAATATCTTTATCTGTAAAGAAAGAAGCTTCTGAGCACGGGAGCAGAAATAGTTATAAATGAGATCAGTTAATTGTAAGGTGTACTGGAAGAAACACTGGTTGAAGTAGACACTGGAGTGAGATTATACGTATGTTTGGCTTTACAAGCAGGTAAGGGATATTTGTCATGACCTAAAAAATGGGGAAAGTCAATATGGTTTATATTATCCTGGAAGGGCAAGATGAATGGCGGGAAGGAACTTGCTGTTTCAAGGGTGAATCGTGGAACTGAAAGTGTAAACTGAACTGGGAATAAAGAGAATAGAAATTATTTGTCTGATTTAGCAACTGGGAACAGAGTGTGTCCGTGCAGTGTGTCTATTGCAACTGTGGTGGTAATTTGCAGTAGTCTTCCATCTACTTCATTGGCCCTTGAAAGCCAAACAAAGCCCAGGAAAATCTTTGGGAATGACTTCTTTCTGTCCTTTGTTGATGGTATTCCACCTCATAAAAGATACTTAAATATTCCTGAGGTGGATGCCAGAACCCAGCTGTTCTTACAGAGGACTGTCCTGGTCACTTCACAGAGAGACAGTATATGTATATGTATATTCCTCTTCATACAGCAGTTCTCTCTATGCCAGAGTCCTGGTGACCTGACAATTCAAATAGAAGGCAGTGTTTATGCTGATTTAATTATGTTACACCAGTTACTAAGAGCAGACTTGGATCCAAGTATGTAAGTTTAAGATCATAAGTCAAATTATTCATGTGTTACTAAGGGGCTAAAAATAGATGTTGAAATTATAGTAGTGTAAGAGCTTAATATAATTTCTGAAACAGTTCACTCATTTCAGACAGCTTGAAACTCTAGGACGTGTCATCATTCATGGTCACTCTGCTTATGAATACACCTCCCATGTGGAGCATATCTAGTGACCCACTTCACTATTGCTTAGGAGAAAGTATGATAAATTATGTCCTTTGAGCTTATTTGATAGGTTTGTTAAATATGCAAGCAATTATTTCAAAGATGAATGAATAAAATAGATTTTCATACTTTATGTAATTTTTTTGTTGTTGTTTTAATTTTTAGTTTGATGATTTTTCTTTATTTCTTTCAGGGCTTTATTGCTCACTATTTAAGTAGTAAGTAGTATCAAGGGGTTTTCTGTATGAGAAACTAAAGGTTCATATACTCACCTATGGTTTTATTTTCTCCTGAAGGAAAGAAACTGCTGGTCTGCACTTGTAGATAAATGTTGTTCCTGACATTGTGTGCACATGGGCTTCCTGTAATTGATGATAATGTAATTTCTTACTTGTTTCATGCGGCATCAGCATCTGATAGGAATGAAGGTTATAGTGATTCAGGAAGGAAATCTGAACTCAAAAAATAGTCACATTTCTGTTGAACTACTCAGAGCCTGCTAGGGTATAGTTGCTGGCTTTATACTTTCATAATGGCTCTATGTTGACCTGGCTGCAGGAGGACAGACAGTACCTGATTTGCTGTAGTACTTGCTGGTATTAAGTTAATCTGTCAAAAGATTTTGAACTTATCTGGACTAATGGTGAATTTATACTGGAGCAGCACTTTTCATCACATGGCTCTAGTCTTTCTCTTCTGTGATCAGATGCTAAGAGCCCAAAGCCGGACTTGCTGTGCTATTAAACCATGGCCTCATTAAATGCCTGTGTTTGAATTGAGTTGCAGTGAACTCTAAAAGTGCATGCACAAAAGTTTGCAACATAAATTTGTCAAGTAGTTATTTCAACAAAGAAATAATAATGGAGTTAAGTAATTGAATATGAAACAGCTAATTCCATTTTCATCTTCATTTTAAATTAAGTTTATTGTGGTCACACTTTGTTGAGAACCTAATAGCATATATATATATAGGCACAGTTATAGAAGAGGTTTGACTGTGAATATTTATTTTTATTATTTAGAAATATTGCTGAAATTAGCATTTTGAACTTTGAGGTACTATTATGTTTTATCAAAAACTTGCTCTTAAATTTCCATTTATTTCTGAGTTCTATGTTGTTTAATTTTCATGTACCTTCTATCCTCAGTTGCTGCTTTTATGAGACACTACAATTAGGTTGGTTTTTTTTTCAGTGGAGGGACAGCTATGTATTATGAGAAGTGAAGCTTTAGGATTGACAGAACTGAAAATACCTTTTCCTTGGAAATGGAAATGCTTAATGCTTTCTGTTTCCAAGGAATACAGGCTAGAATTGCAAATACCATGGTAGAAAATAGAAAATCATCTTCATGAAGCTTTCATAAATTTTCCGTATCTTTACTCCTCGTGGTTTTGTCTAAATACACTTGGAACAATGAACTGCAAACTGTGTATAGCAGTCTCGTTTCCAGCTATTTAGATGTGTCAACATCAGATATTTATTCAGCACTGGAAAAGGTCTTGCAAAGAATCAGTTGTTTTCAGTTGTATGTCAAAGCTATAGGTTTATTAGAATGAATAAGCAATTTGAAAATGTACTTTTGCTCAAATTGTTAGTTTGGAACACTGTGACTTCACAGTTCCTGTTCCCTCTTTTTTCCCCTAAATGCTTGAGTGATGTAGTTTAAGATGAAGCTGTTGTTCCTGGATTTTCCAGGCCAGTGTATCCTTCTAGTTCAATATTTGGGAAACTGCATCAAAATTGTTTAGTACTAATTAATCCTGTCAGCTACAGTTCTTAATATATACTGCTTTAGCTGTAGTTGTGCAGTCACATTTGTACAGCTTGCAATGAGCATATATGCTAAAAATACGGTCATCTCAGAAAGCAGTGTTGTTGCACAGATGTGGTAAGTGTTTGCAAGGATCATTCAACAATCAACTGGTTTGTGTACGCAGTGTCCTTGGAATAGACTGTGTTAGTGTATTAAACCTGTCTTAGATTGTTACTAAGGGACTGTCTGAAGGTAGGAGCAGCTAGAGAAAGGATATTTGCTTTTGATACTGTTTTTGGATGGAAAATGTGAAGACTAGACTTATGATACCTTTTAAATTATCAGCTTTTACCCTGTGAGGGAATTGTGAATATGGTCTTCTAAGAAAATGGATATAGGCAAGACATAAACAATAATTATTAAAATACTGATTTTTTTAAACCTTATTTTCTTCCCTGCCATGTTGTTCTCACAGCTCAACTCATCTCATACGCTGCATTTCTCCACTCCAAGAATTTCAAGTCCCATCCTCCGCACCATGAGCCCTATAGCCTATCTAGCCTTCCACTCGGACCCTCTGAAAGAGGCTGGTTTACCAAGGAGTCAGTCAGCTGAGAGCCACTCCTCTTCCTCCCGTTCAACTGGCCGTAGGCAGCTTCCTGTCATTCCCTGTGGCAGCAAGTTCCCCCCTGTCATTCGCATCTCAAAAGCACAACTTCAGCAGGTGAATAAGCCTTGTCTTCATAAAAGCGACTGCGTTGTAGCAGTCATCTGCAAACTTTAACATTTTCAGTTGCTCTGCACAGTCCGATAGTAGGCATATGCTAGTCATACTGCTATACACAAGATGCTAAAAAATATCTTGAAAGATCAGGTTAGGGAATAAGACTGGATCTTGTTCAGGAATAGTCAGAAATACTCTCTGAGGAAGATATATCATCCCACTTAGAAAAGGTGAAATTAGAGAGGGGAATATTTAAAGAGCTGTTAATGAGATTATGATCTGGAGCACCAAGCACCTCTTTATGTTTTGGAAGATAGATTCACTTCCTCAGAGGGATTTGCTCTTGAAAAACGTAAGGTTATAAAATCTAGAAAACTATGTGTTTGCTTCTCTCAAAACTGAGATTAAAATATCTGTGTTTTTATGTGTTCCTGTAATCAGTACCAGGTTGCTTTTGAATTGGGAACACATACTGAAATTTGGACTACCTTACATGATTATAATATGAGAAAAAGGGATTTAGAGGTAGTCAAATTGGTACTTTGGGGATGACCAAATAATGAATTGTTCTACTGCTTGCAGTGCAGAAAGCAAAGATGGCAGTTAACAGGGGTCATAGCTAATGGAAAATGTCACTAGAGAAAGGGGACTTCTCCTAGTTATATATTCCCAGTTTCATTTCAATATGAAAAAGACTAAAGTTTAGAACTTTAATTGAAGCTAACCATAATTTGTAATTAGTCACAAAAATAGCGAGATTCGCTAAGCAGCATAAGTTTGCACTGACGGGTAAAGCATTATGACATAGCATTAATGCGTAAAACTGTAACATATCATCATCATTTTACCATTAATATTTCATTAGTTTTATATTTTGCGTTGCCTTTTATTTCCAATGTATTTTTCAGTATAAATATTTCTATGTGAAAGACTTTTTTTTTTTTTTTTGCAGAGAAGCATGCACAGAAGTATTGATAGTAAAAGTAATCCATCCACATTAGCTTCTTTCAAACTTCCATAGGATCAATAGTGAGTGATAACAAGGCAAAGTAGCTGGTGTACTTCTCCAATGCTGACATAAGTTAACTCAAAAAGAAGTGGTATTTTCCTGCAACAGGTTGCTTTTTAACTGAATATAACAAAAATAGTTCTGCCCTCAATAAATGGAAATGGACAACTGGTAGCTCTGGTACCAGAACTGGTAGTTCATTATTGTGAACTCGATGGGATACCAAAATAACACATTCTTCATGATGACTGACATACTGACTAGGGAAGCGGATTTAGGAGAAATGAACTCAACATATTTGAGGATCGGTTTGTATCCCAGGATGAAAAATGACCTATTTTTTCTTTTTTTTTTTTTTTTTTTTTTCTTGTGTATCTATGATTTAAATTTTCCAATCAGAATAAATTGCAGGTATAATTAGCAAGCTGCTCACAATACTCAAAGAAAGTAGGTTAGCACAGAGGGTCTTCTCTGGCTTCCTTAGTACTCAACAAATGAATACAGCTGCAGGGGCTGCAAGTGCTGTAATTCCTTGTCATGTGAAAAAGAATTGGTCTTGTGCCAGGTGCTGCTACTGAGTGGAGTGAGGATTATATGTATCACTCTCAGCCTCTTTCATTTTACCCAGTAAGTCCACGACTGCTGTGTTCTTTTTCAAGTTGTGATTTTGAAATTTCTGATTCTGTTGGGAATTTAACCTCCAGTTTTTCATTTGCTATGGAAACTACAAGCACATGATTCTTTAGTTCATTCTAACCATGAAGGCCTTTAAGGCTCACTAAAGAACTGAAATACTCTTGCAAGCCCTTCTCTTTTTCTGCAGTGCAGTCATGTTAGGTACTTAGCAAGCTAGAAGTTCCAGCAGCATGAAAGATTAATATGCATGATAATAACCTAAAGATTTAATCCAGTTAAATATTAAAAAGAATTTTCATGTCATTCTGTATTATTCTGTATAAATATTTGGTACTGAATATATTTTCATGTATTTCCTGCTGTTTGCAGTTTGGTTCAGCATTCAGAACTAATGAATTGCAGTGACCAGGAATCTGTGCTGTTGAATTTAGATTCCCATATTAAAAAACCAAAAAGTAATACAGTTGTTCCTGAAATGAAGCAAAGGAATTTTCTTTCCTGATTCTTGATGAGTGAGGGTTTAGGAACTGTAACCCATCTTCCTCTAGTTTGACATCAGATAGAGTAGGTCATGAAATTTCTATATATTGTCTGCTCACCGGTACAGAGAAGGCATAAGCTGCTACCTTAATTTGCTCAATAAAGAGAACTTCTCTCTTGCCATACGTATGTTATGGAATACAATTGGAGTATTTTGCTTCAACTCTCATTAGTTACTCAACTTGCAGCATAAAGGAAGAGTCTGGCAGCATTAGAGCTGACAAAAACCAGAGTGAATTCTTCGACTGTTCTTAAACCTGAAGAGTGGGGCCAGAGTGCTATTAACATCCCTTTCCTCTATAGCTTGGTCAAATTGTACAGCAAATCCTCTTGAAACATAACCTTTTTCTATCTTTATGTGAATTTTTCAGCCAGATCAGTTCTCTGAACTCTGCTCATTAGAGGACTGTATAGAGTGTTCTGTGAGGTCAGTGGAAAAGGTGACACGAGTGCAGCAACTACTGGCCAGGGCTCTATATGAAGGGATTGCTTAGGTAGACATTGTGCTAAATGCGTAGCTGTGTCTTGAGAAACATCAAAATCAGTGACCTCAGGTTTTGATCTTTAGAGTTTCTCTGCTCTAGTTCTTCAGTAAGGCAGTGAACACCTCATCTAGCCATGGCAGCCATCTAGATTGCTTCTAAACTGTTTCCTATACACAATAATATTCAGCCCTTAACAAAGGTGGATTCCAGTTTTGTGTGTCATTCTGGCATATTTTCATTTTTTGATGTGCTTAATGAGACATCTGCAAGGGAGCTAACTTTAATTTAATGACAATGTGGTTATTCATTGTGTTAGGGAAGGATAATGTGTGTCTTTCAGGTTAAGCAATTGGAATTAGTTGGTACGTATACAAATAATTTCTCTTATGTCTTAATATTATCAAATTCCTACCTTACTGGAACATTTTAAGTGTTATTTTGTAGTTACATAGTTATATTATTAGTTACAAAATGCTCTGAAATCTTCCCACACAAGATGCTATGGAAATGCAAACCATCATATTCATATCCAAGATGAGAAATATTATACTGATCTGAGTTGAAAAATTTACCTTAATTTTTAAGCATCTCACTGGAATTCAGGGACCTATGGAAGAATAAGGTAAGACTTCTCAACATGTTCAAGGGGTATTTAGGGAAAGAATGCATATCCCTTATAACTGTTATTTTATTTTGAATGTTTTAGGTTTATGAGCCAGGAGTGCACGTAAATGTTGTAAATTTTGCCATTTTTTATGAGCTAATTTTGGCAGGTGTCACTAATCTGCAATAGCAAGAGATGAACATATACATTGGTTTTCATGTTTAACAATCTCTTTTAAAACCACAAATAAACAAACAAAACCCCAAAGATGCTTCTCTTTTATTTTAAATAATTTGTCAGTGACATTAACGTGAAATTGTCATGTGCATTAGGATTACCTTAGAACTCAGCTAGTTAAAAGGCTGGTTTAGTATTATACCTAGCCATTAAAAATAGCAGGAATGGAATATAGTTGTCCCAAATAATCTTCAGAATTTCAGTTTCAATAGATGGTACATTGTCAAATAGATGTGTCCTGGAAGGAAAAGAGGGGAAAGCTTTCCTTTGTTCAGCAAGTGTGGTTTTTTTACTGCTGCCGTGGTTAAAACTGGTTGTATCAAAAAGGGTTGTGATTTCAGGGTATGCAGAATTGCTATATCCCTCCTGTGTCCTATCCTGATGGAACTTATGTCAAGTCAGCATGAGGTCTAAGTTGGGTTTTTCCCAAGAGGCTGCTAATACAGCATTGTTTTTAATTAGGGTAGGAATTTCAAGGAGTTAGTCCAGCTCATAGCTACCGGAACTGTTTCATGCACAGCAGATTTAATTTTGTTAAGTCAGGAAAACGTGCTGAAGTTATACCATCTCGTTTGTGACAGGGTAACTGTTCATAACTGTTAATTTTTCAATAAACTTTAGCCTGAGAATTAAGTTGCTATGAAATTAGGTGTTTGATAGTGCTTATGACCAGATTCAAAGGCCAGCTCAGATTTAGAATTCTTAGTGTTTTCAGTTGTCACTGTTAGGTTCTTGAAAGGCAATCTACATACGATCACTGTGTCATTATATCACAGAGTCATTAATGACACTGTGTGCCATAGTGTCATTATTTTCTTCATTAATAAGCTTCTCTGGAATATGTCATTTTTTCATAGAAAAAATACATAGGATAAGGAGTATCAGGAAGCAGGTTTTTTGAAAGAAAACTGAGGATGTCTGGAAGATGCACATCAGCTCACAGGTTACTCCCATTCTTTACTGTAACTGGATTTTATATTGATATTGATGTTTCTTGAACAATTTTCATCTACACACTCTCTTTCTAATGCAAATAAGTAAAAAGTTTTATTTGTTGCTTTTATCCAAGTGGCCAGAGGCAATCTAAATGCTGTCTTTAAGACTTTTGTTTGAATTAGAAAAATTCTTCAGGAGTGCTTTTTTCACATCTGCCTTTGCTGTAAAGAAGAATTAAAAATTACAGCATGTTAGGATAGCTGTTCTTTCAATGGAAACTTTCCAAGCTGTAACTTAAGGAATTAACAGTTGAGGACAAGCCATCCTTACGAAGGTCTTAATTTTTTTCAAATATTGTGGTGCCTGTAGAGAACACATCCATTTTTAGTGACAGAACCCTCTCGGCCATTCTCCTTTTGCAGGTTTCTCTATCAGGAGCAGCAGAAAGGTCGTAATAAAAGTCAGGACAATCAAATAGCCTTGGTAATAGTATCCACATACACTGATCATGTAGGAAAAAAAGAAACTACAAAAATAGCTTGTTTTAAATGTTCATGTTTTCTAGAATCCACAGTATTTTTAAGATTCCTAAGATAGATAACCATGAGTCATCTAGTCTCGTCTGTCCTTGAAATGGTCAGGTTTGGGTTGTTGTGGTGTGTTTGGGGGTTGTGGTGCTGTTGTTTTGTTTTTGTTGTTGTTGTTTTGTTTGGGGTTTTTTACGCTGATCTTATCCCAAATATATGTGATTTAGTAATTTTGTTCTAGCATCATAATTTCATTAGCAGAGAATAAATAAAAATGTTTCAGGAGAGCTAAATGGCCTGTGGAGTTCCCCATGGAAAGCTTATCAACTCTGGTGTCAACAGTTGTGTCCTTAATGACAATTCATACAGTAATCTTCTTGAAATAAATAGGTGGTTACAATTCTGAGCATAATGCCCAAGGACTAATGAATATTGCTTATGTAATTAGGGTATGATTGAGCTAATTAATGTAATACATATTTTATATATATAATTTCAGATATTATCTGTAACATCATCATATGATAATCTTTAATTAAGATCTATTTCTCTCTTAAATTCTTTTGTCTTCTGTCATCATAATCACATATGATACTAGACCAGCTAGAATTATAGGAAAAAAAATCTTTATTTGGAGTTTGAATTTATTAGCATCTTAGTGTTTTCTCCTGGTTAGATGTTTCTGCCATATGGAAGGAAGAGAGAACTTTTTAAAATAGAAACCACTAAAATTTGGGCAAACACTAAGTGGTGGTCTCTAATATTTCTAAGATACCACTCTGTAATTTTTGTTTAACTGGTTCAGTTTCCAATTGTTATTAAAATAATTCTACAGTATTGATCTATGTGAATCACAGCTAGATGTGTTTACTTATTACCTAGCTACAAATGTATAACTGCTCTGACTGCTTTCAGGCATCTTCTGAACACAGAACATGGTACAGAATCATAGAATTGTTCTGATTGGAAGAGACCTTAAAGATTATCAAGTCCAACTGTTAACCCAGAACTGCCAGGTCAACCTCCTTTCAGGTAGCTGAGAGCAATAAGGTCTCCCATCAGCCTCCTTTTCTCCAGGCTAAATAATCCCAGGTCACTCACCCATTTCTCATAAGACTTGTTTGCTAGTCCCATCACCAGCTTTGTTGCCTTTCTTTGGACATGCTTTGTATACGTAGAGAGCTCACAAGCCAACTGAAGTGACACTACCTTATTGGTATATCTAATCTTAACAATACCAGGCTAGCAACCAGGACAGAGTCAGAATAGATTTATAGTGCCCTTGTAAGTACTTTTAAGGAGCTCATTATACTGTAGATCACTCGAGTTCGTGGATGGAATCATCTGTGTTGTAACTACTACATGGAGCTGCGCTTTACATTTGTCATCACTCCTGTTCACAGAAGCAAAACTATGAAACATAACAGGCTGCCAAAAGTTATAGGTATTTTGTTTTTAAAAGATAAACTGGATTCTAATAACAACTTTGTGTCTGCAGACTTCGCAACTATAAAACCTTGAGTGCAGAGGAGGGATCATATAAAAAAATAGTAAGAAAAGAAGAAAGACCCTTAATATAGATAAGACTCGTGTCTCTAGGTCTGTCTTCCCTAAAGGCTGTCTATTAAGCATGCTTATAAGCAAACCAAAAGCAGCTAGTGCTTTATGTGAATTAGAACTGCTGTTGATTGTAGCACACTTGTGGGCATGAGAAAGTCCATAGTGCTTTCAAACAGATCCTGACAATTCTAAGGAGAGAATTTAAGAGAATTTTTCTGGACTTCAAATTTTAAAATAACATTTTGTGTGATACAGTAATTTTAATTCTGCTGAAATTAGAATTTGTATTAAAACTACACTTGCATGGTTTCACTAGTTCTTCCAGTACGTTTGGCTCATCCATGGAAATTTTAACCTTCAGAGATCCTCTCCCCTGTGAACATAACACAACTGTGGGCAACATGTGCTAATACAGTGCAAATCTTATAACTGGATAGAACTGGATGTAATTTATTACAACACACAAATGAGTGCTTTCACTGTCTGACTGGAGGATCAGAAGTCAGGAAGACTCTTAATTTGTTTTGTTTTCTTTTAATATGTTGTTGGAACTTTCTTTAGAGTGTTGCTGTTTGGATATGAAAGATACTTTTTCCTTACCAAGGAATCAAAAATACAGTGTAAATAGCACAACTGAAGCATAAGTACAGCACAGCAGAGAGTGGGTCATAGAAATCAGATACATACAGAAAAAATCATCATATTTGAAATCTGCACATGGATATTAAGATCTTATGTATGAATTACCTAATACTTCATGTTGACCCTTCATTGTAATGGATGTGTTGGAGAGGCGTATTTAGAATTAATCTAAATAGTAGTAGCCAGACCTCACTGCTATTATGCATAAAAGCAAGTTTGATTTGATTAAGAATCTCTGTGTCTTCTTTTCACAACAATTTACTTGGATTGAACTTGAGTTTAGAGTAGAGCATTTAAAGTAATTTTTTTCAAAGAATACACTGCATTTAAAAACAAACAAAAAAAGTACTAGGCCTTAATAACAAGGTATAATGTGGCTTTGAAAATGAGTTCAGGGTTTTCCTGAGGAAGTATTAGCCTGTGTTTTAATTGTTTCTGAAAATTGCAAGTATTCTCTCTGTAGGCACAGACATTAATACAGACCTTAGCTTCAAAAGTAAGAAAAATATATTTCTCACAGCTAGCTGCTGAAACAGGCAAGGTTTCATTAAAGATGCTTACATCGTTATTAGCTATGGAAATAATATCTGTGAAAATACTTTAATTGAATTTTATATACCAAAAGTGGTTGCACCATTAATTAGAAAATAAATGTCAGTTTGTACTTAATGTGCCCTCTGGCAGAAGGGGAGTCTTCTAATTTTTAGTGGTTTATTTTGCTTCTTAACTGGGTACCTAAGTATCCTTGAGCAGCAGAGTCCCTAAGTATGTTTGAAGATAACCTCTCAAGGAGAGATAATTCACATCCTATTGAAGATTGTTAGATGTTTTATAAAAACTAGATTTAGAAATGCTGAATCTATTGTGCACCTTGAAGTTTGATATGAACTCACTGGCTTTGTTACTAAAACCACAGTCCTCGTGGAATCAGAAGTCTCCAACTTCCCAGAGGGAAAAGTCTCCAAGGTGGCCAAGCTTCTGAAAATAGTTCTTAATCTCTAGATCTTTTGTGGCTTTAGAAAATAACCATGGTAAGGTAGGAATTTTGTTTCTGTAAAGAAGGAAATAATAGCATGAGATGGGAAAGTGAAATAGGCTTCAGTTGTCATCTTTTCTGTGCATTAAGGCATTAATGCTTTCTTTGTTAGGAAAAGACTGTCTCTGTGCAACTCAAGAAAAATATTACAATACCAGCCCATTCTTAATAGGAGTATATGACAGGATATTGTATGAGTGTTATGGAGTAATAGTATGTAAGCGCCACTGCTTCTCAGTTCTCCAATATAAGTAATTTTCAAGAATATTCTTCAATTGGTTTGTATGTTATATAGAATTTTAAATTGGGTACTCGTTTTAGGCATGTTACTGAACTAATTAGCCACTTACTACAACAAGAGTCATTCTACAAAAGCAATTAAAGATCTCGCTTTTAGAGCAATCAATGTTTTGGATATTTGAAGATATAGGTTGAAGTTAGAACAACAAAAATCTTCCTTCACCTGGTAAATGGTGTAGGAATAACTGAAAAGGGAAGATATTTAAAGAATACTGAAATTAAGCCATGATTAATAAGCCTTAAAGAAAGACTGTACACACAGACTGTATGTTCTTTATCCTCAAAAGATACCTATCACATTAGAAAATGCGAAAACACAGTTGTCTTGTACATTTGTGGCTCTGCACCTGTATTCCATCCTATTCCTGTTTCTTGCAACCTCCATATAAATTGATGCAAAGATTAGTGTCCTAGAACGGCAGAAAGAATATATCTAAAGAATTGTGGAGAGTAACATGCTTCTCTTTCCAGATAGATATAAGTATGCCTTTGTATGTTATGTCTCTCTAGTTTAGGATTAAAGCCTGTCATGTGACTTTTTAACAATGGAAGGTGGTATCCTGGTGACCACCACTTCCTACAAATGCCTGGAATGCTTGCAGTACCAAATGTCAAAACCAATAGGGATAGAATTTATGTCACTGTTGAAAAGGATTCAGTATCAAAACTTAAAAATCATCTCTGGTCTATTACAGCTGTATGTTTACCCTGTTTATTCTCGTATTAGTCTTATGTGTAGAAATAGCCAATGTAGTTAAGTAAATCTGTAATTAATTATCTTCAACTTCTCCCCTGCTGTGAATTTAATCTGGGAAGGGAATGTAAGGGATACAAAGGATTAGGCTGTAAAAAGTCAGTAGGAATGATAGTAGTAGGAAGGGTTTTGAAAAGTAAGGAAGGCTGAAACAGTAAGCTAGGTGAGTTGTCTACAGAGATGTGAGATGTATTTATTCAGGTGAGAATGACACTAGCAGTAAATTACATGACAATGTGCTAATGCACCTTTTATGCTTTCATACAAAGGCATATGTTTGTGCAAGGAAACAGAAATTAAGTGACATAAGTAAAGAAAAACTCATGAAGTAAGAGGAAGCTGGTACACTGTGATGATTCAGGGAGGTTGTTTGGTATTACAGAAGTTGCAGGCTCATATGAGCATTGGTCATATTCCCAGAAGGCTATGCAGCTACTGACAGATGAAAGAGAGAGGCAGGGAAAAGAGAGAAGATACATGAGGTTTGTCCTCACAGATACACAAACTTTACTAAGCTGGGAAAGAAGTTCTGCAGAGTAAACTGATTATGTAAAGTGTCTTCAGAGTGCCAGGTAATACGATAACGGCTTATGAATGTGAGAAGTCACATATAATGACAGGATTAGCTGAACAACGTATCTGTTCTATACCACATTTCTAAGAGGCCTGAAATTCTGACAGCACTTGACATCATGGTTGCGGAAGTAGCAGATGGCAAGAGTGGAGGGAAAAACTTAGTAACCAAAACTCAGTATTTCACTCCTCTGCTGTAAACATTCACAGAGGATTTCATCCAATCATATCACTTGCTATTGCAGCCTGTCAAAGGTTTAAAGGGATGAAAGTTTGTCAGGTGTCATAGATGATGTCCAAGAGATATTTATGTTGTTGTTGTTGTTGTTTTGTTCTTTTTCCTTAACATCTCACTCACCATCTTGTAAAGTTTCTTGAAGAAAATGTAGTCTAATTTCTCAGCTTGGTCAGGTGCTAACTTGAGAATTCAGAAAGGAATTAGGAAAGTATTTATGGAAAGCCAAAGGATTCAAGACTGTGGTCATAATAATTTCGTTCAGAAATTTGTGACTGAAAGGAAAACCTCAAATTCATTGTTTCATATCTTGTCTCAGACATTTTCAGTGATCTGCTGTTATCACATAACTTCTGTTGAAGTATGGGAATTACAATAATCTGTGACTGATTATCATAGTGAGCGGAGAGGCAGCATTTTACATTCTGTTCTCCACATTTTTCTGCTTAGATGAATTGCCCATATCCCATTGTAATATTTCTTCTTCAGGTTCAGTGTTTCCCAAAATTGACATGATTAGCCATAGAAATCTCATAGGTTAAGATTTTAATTAGTGGCAGAAGAAAATATGAGGATTTTTTAATGCTTGTGATTGTTGGTGGGTTTTATTATTTATTTTGTGTATTAGGCCATATATTATTTGTTATGTAACAAGATATATATTGAAGAACCTTGAGATTTCTGTCTCCCTATATTAGAATAAAAGATAATTTAAATGATTTAAATTTAAATTATTTTACATGTTTCAGTGTCAGTCCTCCTCAGACTCCTCAGTTATGACTTCTGTCTTGCAAGGTTTCACAAACAAGAAAGCAAGATGACTTTTCATGCAATAATTAAGTCTATGGGATTATATTTGTATTTTATTTGTTTTAAAGGATTCAAAACTTCCTCCAGTCTTTTTACTTGGAATCTGGTGTAGTGTGAATCATGAATTTACCTGTAGCAGCCAGCCTTGTAAAGAAGCTGATGCTTTACCCCAAATAAATCCTATAAGGAGCCTTAGGAGGATCCACAAAGCTTCTTCCATTTCTTCAGCAATAGACTATTACATCGAAGTTCTTCCAAATGAAAGCATTTGTATCCCTGTCCACAGCAGAGGCAGTTGGAACTAGATGATCTTTAAAGTCCCTTCTAACCCAAACCATTCTATGATTCTGTGATTTAACAGGGTTCAGTTCTATAGAGGTTCTGTTTCCTCATACACATTCCCAGATTTTTCTAAAAATTAGCCTTGCTCTTTTCTCTCTTAAAGATGCACCTGAAGTTGTAGCAACCCTTTCATGAAAGGCAGTTCTGTGTGGTTACCCATTTAAATTTCTTTCACATTTAGGTAAAATGTCAAAACCAACAGGGATAGAATTTAATTCTTGTGCTTTGAGAAGACTTATAATAAGAGGTTTACTGACCATCTGAGAACAAATTTTTGTTTGTTAGTGAACACAAATCAAGGAAGTGATGTATGTATTCAAAAAGCCATTTCGGAAACTGTGAACTACTCAGTAATACCAAGCCTTTGATGATACTTAGTCATCTAGTATCTTTTCTTTCCTCTACTTGTTCAGTGTTTGTCTTTCACAGATAGCTCCTGCCTGTTCTCTTGTAGGTTGTTCAACAAGCTTACTCCTCTGTTTCTTGTCTGTAAGGGTTAAATCTGGGCTTGCCAAGATAGGCCTGAAAGACTAGGGAATTCTCTCTCCAGATGTGGCAAAGGATATGAAGCCTTGTTGAAAAATATAAATATTTTTTTACATGTTACGGTTTTTACATTACATGTTACATTCATGTAAATAAATTTCATTCATTATCAGAGCTGGTTTGACTTAACAGACATGTTGAGACATTGACACATGAGACATATGAGAGAGATGTCCAAGGAAATGGAAGTTCCATGTAAACCTATTTGAGCAAAGAAGGATTTAACTGCAATTGCAACCCTCATGGAGATGTATCAAAAAGATAAATATCCTCCTAAAAGCAGTAAGTTTGTCTTACCTCTGAAAACTGAGAAGACTGTTCTATTCTAAGGGAAGCCATCCTTCTTCAGATATGTGGGAGACAGCTCTCTTTTTTAGATTTCCAAGTTACTTGAATTGGCAACCAAACTAGCTCACCTAGTGAAAAGTTTGGAAAAGGGAATATTTTACCAAATTTTCTTACTTTGGAGACACTGACTGCAGCAATGGAGAACAAGGTATTGAAACAAGCTTGAGACAGAGCTGAGTGGACAGCAAATGCCCAAGTGATCTCTCCAAAATCTGAACCTGCTATTCGAAGGACAATATTGAATTAAAATTTCCTGAACCCACCTTGAGAATTTCTAAGAGATGTGATGATTTTTGTGTGACAGACCAAAATATGTTCCTCTGTCATATGAAAGAAAGTTCTTCAGTGTATGATACCTGGAGATGTGTTGCCTCAAAGCAACTTCCTTGAAATGTATGTAAACTTATGAACAGATGCTCTGATTCCTAGATGTTTGTTCTTTTTTTTTTTTTCTTTCTCCAGTTTTATCCCTTTTCTGTGCAGAACTCTTTCTAAACTATTTTTGTTTAATACTCAAGATTTAGGTACTATTTGACCTAATCATGGGAAGGTGTTCTTAAAAAATGTCTACTTCCTCCGTTCTTTCTGTAGCTGAACTGATGTGCTTGGATTCTCTCACAAGAAAGCTTTTGAAGTAAGAAAGAATTCCCTAAGTCTAAAGGGCAGTAGTGTTTCTTTGAGAGGAAAGAACCCAATCTGTGAGAGTAAGAGGAGGACTGCTTTGCCAAAACTAAGTACTTCAATTTGTTTCTCAATGTACCATTTTAACTCAGCAAACATGAAGGGACTGTACTGGTCCAAACTTGAAAACAAATTATCAAGGAGACAAGAACTAGTCTCTTTCTGCAGGTCTCAGTGTTTTTGTATTTTTGTTTCATTTGAGGTTTTTTCCCTATTTCAATAAATTTTACAGACAGCTTAGATCTATTTGTAAAAACAAGAGTTAAATTATCTTGCATTTCTGCTCTTTTTTTTTTTTTTTTCCAGTGAAAAATAGCACTTCTTGTAGCCTAGCAGCAAATCCTACTTAGAAAATGAAGAATATCTTTTTCTCCAAATTTGATTTCAACATTTTTAGGTTAAGGTCCAAAACCGCCATTACGTAAATTAGAGAGGTTCAGAATATATTTTATAGTATAGAAATAATTGTCCTCTCTTTAATTCAGCTTTACACCTGTGATTTGTGTTTCATGTTTTGTTCTAGTGAAACGTTTATATTATCAGCTGAATGTTTGTGTTTCATGGAGGTGAATGTGCACCCATAATGATGGAAATTTTGTTATACAGGACTATGAGGAAAACACAAAAAAAACCCCAATAAATCAGCAAGAGTTTCAGTGAAGCTATTATACTTTCATAGGAAAACTGAGTATATCTCCTTCCCTGTCAGTTCCCGTTTCTTATGTTGGAGAGTTGTGTATTTGTAAAGTCTTGAGTACGTGGCATAATTTGTTACAGGTCCTGACAGGTGATCTTGGTTTCTACCACCCAGTAGTACCAACGTACTAGCTTTTTCAAAAACCCATTAAGCTCAGCAGCATGTATAAATTCTGAAAAAGGTCAAGTGAAACCTCTCTTGTAAGAGCAGAATCCTGGCAATGCTGAAAATAGACTACCACTAGTTGTCTCTTCTACTATCAGTGCATCAAAAAAGCCTTTTATATCCAAATCCAGACTCCAGTCGTCCACTTTCTGTTGAGTATTACAAATTCCAGCTGTGTCAGAATCATGAGGCTAAAGAATACAAGGAAAAAAGGAGCTGAACATGATGATGTAGAGAAAGATTTGTAAGAGTAGTCCCTTGATTTTTTTATTGTTTATACCAAATGACTCAGTCCAATATGTATAAGTGAGAATCTAGGACTCCTCTTCACATGAGGGTGCATTCCTCCCTTGGCCATAGAAATAAAACTCCTCTCACATTTGTGTGTGCTCGCTCTCGCCCTCTGACCTCATGACTCTTGCATTTCTGTCTGTGCAGTGGCCTCACTTCAATGGGCAAGGTGAGAAGCAACTCTCTTCTGAGAACTGGGGGAAGTGGGCTTATGTCCCTCTTGTGGGAGACACATGGATCCAGGTTTCCCATTTCCTTAACACATGCTCTAGCAATTAAGCTGTGTACTAGAGGCAGCATTCATCATAACCAACTTTTTCAAAGGGACTCTGACTCAATTCTGTATATAGTTTTTAGGAGTGCTTTAAGCATATCTATTGGAATAGACCCATTGGGGGATTTAAATGTGTGAATATTTAGTTTTAGAATCTCTTAATGACCTTAGGTAAGGGGATGTCCTAATCAGGTTGCTTAGTTAAAACGAGACATAAGCTTCTATTGGGAAGGTAATAGCTAAAATTAGAAAAGTTTTTCTGGACAAATTGTAGGTATTATGGGTAGGGATGTATTTGATTAGGTAAATAAACTTTTTCATTAATTTTTGTGCTAAAAATCAATTCTCTAATTCTGCCTAAATTGAAATTTAAGTCCATTCCTGAATCTGGACCTCACTGTGTTCTGTTGTCTTCTGCACTTGTCTAAAAATATTGTTGTGTACTTGTTAAAGATTTTATGTTTATATACAACTTAGTCTGTGAGTATTCAAACTAATGTAAAATAAATAAAAAAGCCTACTTGTTAGGCTGGATCTGATTTCTGGGAAAGTTACTTGGTAACTGCAACATTTTCCACTGAGTTTGTGTTTGTTTTTACCTGTTACACATTTCTGTCTTGGGATGATAGAGCTTTGGTTTTTTTCTAATTATCTAGATGTAAATTATGAAGTTAGGTATTATTTGAAATTGGTATTCATAAGAATTGTTAATGTATCTTGAAGACACAGAATCAAAAATGCTATTTTAAGAATGGTATGTGTATAACATTCCTGAGTTTCTTACCTTTTCTTTCTCTAATTTTCTAATGCAGGTAACAATACCCAGACCTTCAGTGGCATCCACACAGTCTGCTTCAGAGAGTTTTCATTATGGCCACCAGCTAGAGAAAAGAGAGCAGGATGTTCAGTCTCTGGAACACACTGTGGAACTTTCCTCTCCAAAGGAAAGTTTGCCAGGTTTGGCTGTGACAGAGGACACACTTCCAGCTAGTGCCAGCAGACCAGATTTGGTACTTAATATCAGGCAAGAGGTGCTTGACAGGGAAGGACTTGTCAAAGAATGTGTCAACATCCTGGACTGTGGCCAGAAGGACCTATCTGAACAACATGGTGGGATACAGGCAGAAAAAGAACTTGAAAATATTCCTGTAGAGAAGGCTGAGGAAGAAAGGCTTCCAGTGGTTTCTGAGGACGCTATTGAAATGTTAAGCAAAGAACAGAGTTCTTCTTTGCCAGGAAACTCAAAATCTGCAGAAGAAGAACCTCTAAGGAATACTGAAGCTGCTGAAGAATCGAAGCCAAGGCCTGTCTCTTTGGTGCCAAATCAAGATGAGGATCTGAAGTCAATAGCACCTAAACCATCAGAATCTTCTCCCTCAAGACTTACCAACCCCCATGTTAATAGACAGACAAGCAAAATAGCACCAGTTGAGGAAAATGGTTTTCATTCTAATAAGGAAGAAGTCCATATCCAAGACTTGAAATGCCACCAAGTGGCCCTTACTACTTTTTTGCACCAGGAGGACAAAAAAGAGAAAAATGCTCCCAGAAATGGAGAGTTATTTCACTGCATTTCAGAAAATGAGAATTCTCATCGATCTAGAAGGGACTTAGTTAAATCTCCTTTTGTATTCAGGCAGAGCCGAATCCCAGTTTTAGCACAAGAGATAGACTCAACATCAGAGTCGTCTTCTCCGGTTTCAGCAAAGGAAAAGCTCCTTCTAAAAAAGGCCCATCAGACAGACTTGGTCAGATTACTTATGGAAAAGAAACAGCTCAAATCTTTTCTTGGTGACCTCTCAAGTGCCTCTGATAAGTCACTGGAGGAAAAAATGGCTGCTGCTCCAGTACAGTTTTCTGAGGATGATGTCTTATCCTCATTTTCTAGATTGACACTGGACTCTCATCTCAGCAAGCAGACGGAAGATAGCTCTTTATCTCCAAGCAGCCCACAGTCCAGAAAAAGCAAGATTCCAAGGCCAGTGTCCTGGGCAACCAATGATCAAGTCACCAGTTCAAGTTCAGCTCAGTTCTTTCCTCGGCCACCACCAGGAAAACCACCTACTAGACCTGGGGTAGAAGCTAGGTAATGCAGAGAAAATAGAAATAGGTTTTCAGGTGGAATATGGATTGGAGCTAGACTGCAGTTACTATGCAGTATGTAATCCCATACAAGTTCCATCTTTTACCTAACTTTTAAAAAATTCTGGGCTTCATTTCTCTGAGGAATCTTAATGTTGTTGGAGAATGGATGAGGAAAGGCTGTTGCACGAGAATGAGCCTGCTTCACTGTTAAATCTTATGCATCAATAGATGTATATTCAATACTTAGAAACCTGTCAATCTGTAACTAAATCTTTACACATTTTTTTTAAAGTAAGCTCACTTTTCTGGAACTGTTGGTTATTCACAAACTCACAAAATCAATAGGATCTGTCATGTCCAGTCCCTTTGAAAATTGAACTGTTTTTATTGTAGAAATTTTAAATATTCCGGTTTGGAGATTCCAGCCCCCAGTATTGAGTTAGCTATACTCAGATCACAGCTAAGTAAAAAGAACGAGCCAAAGGAGGGCAGGGTGAATTCTAGAAGCCCTTCTTCGCCAATTCTGTATACAGACAACCACGATCCAGTTTCTTCACATTACCTGGATAAGGAGAATTTTGATACAGTATTGCAAAATCCTCTGAAGGAAGTTGTGGTCTGCTTTGTCATCCTTCAGAATTGTGTATAGGAGTGTATTGATGGTGTGCAGGAACAGATGTATCTCCCTGAAACTGAAGAGGAAATAAGCACTTCTCTTCAGTCCACTTCTCCCATCACCACCAGGAAATTTCAGTTATCTTGTATACTCTTAGGCTGCTTATGTGAATGAGTTTATGCAAATATTAAGTACTGTGTTGATCTGAACAACACAGAATCCAAATCCAAACACCTCTACCTTATAGGGATGTTCAACTCCAGATGTGTGTTCAACAGTGTAAGCTCATCCCTAGTTTCTAGTGATACTGTGTTTTTATATGAACTTTTGTGAACAGATGGGAACAGAAATAATCTTTCTTCATTTCTTCTTAAGGTTACGCAGGTACAGAGTCCTAGGGAATAGCAGCTCGGACTCGGATCTTATATCTCGTCTGGCTCAAATCCTACAGAATGGATCTCAAAGACCAAGGAGTTCTACCCAGTGTAAGAGTCCAGGATCTCCACATAGTCCAAAAACGCCTCCCAAAAGCCCTGTCATCCCCCGGCGTAGTCCCAGTGCCTCCCCTAGGAGCTCTTCTTTACCCCGTACTGCCAGTTCTTCTCCATCCCGGGCTGGGAGACCCCATCATGATCAGAGGAGTTCATCCCCACATCTTGGGAGAAGTAAATCACCTCCTAGCCATTCAGGCTCATCATCTTCTAGGAGATCCTGCCAACAAGAGCATTGCTGCAACAAACCAAGCAAGAACAGTCCTAAGGGATCTGGCAGTTCCTTCCACCATTCCCCAAACAGTAAGACTCCCACGGGAAAGAGCAAATCAACCACTAAGCTTAGCAGATAGGAACTGGGCCTTGACAGGTATAATGCCTCCTCCTAAATCTGATGCATGTTGTGTCTGTGTATTGTGTATTTAAAAAACTAATCAAAAAAATGTATATTAAAAAAAAAACAAAAACAAAAAGTTGAACCTGCGCTTTTAAAAGAAAGTAAGCATCATAGACTATTCATGAGAAAGCATACTGTGTAAATAAGTGGCCAGGCATTGCCTAAGAGCAGGCAGCAAGCAGATCCATGAGGGAGAAAGTAAAGGCCAGGATAGGAATGACTAGGTAGTCAGAGGTGCAATGTATTTAAGAGTAAAAAATGTCTCTAAGGTGAGTGTCTTAAAAGGATATATATTTCTTACATTTTTAGTTTATCTAGCTAGATAAAAGGCCTTACATACTCAAGGAGTATGTAAGAAAACCTGAAACAGTTATTCCCAAAATGACATCACCACTTGAGAGATAAGTGCTGCTCAAGCACATCTTTGCCATTTTAAAAAAGCACACAATTTAGAAGATGATGGTATTTCTACCTTCTTATGTCTCTTCTGTTTTGAGCGGCACACATTTCTGAGTCACTCAGTGCTCATCTTGTCCCTTATCTACCATGGCACAGATTTTTTTACTTAAGGAAGTGTTATATATCTTGCCCCTTCTTGAGACTGATGACATAAAAATTAATATTAACATTTGCCAAGGTGTTTTTATAGCTATATTCTTTAGAAATTTCTCTAGTACTAATTAGGCTTCAAAAAGCTAATTCTCAGTTCCATATCATACACTTCTTTGGGAATCATAGTGAGGTTCTTGAGACTATGCTTGGTAGAATTTGGAAAAGCATTCCTGTCTAGGAAACAACAGAGAGGAGGAGATGTCTGCACTTCACTTAATGTTGCAGTTTTACTACAAATTGCAGTGTAAGTTAGAAAACAAGTTAGACAACTGAAATATCTTTTTTTTTCTTTAGCTGCAGAAAGAACCTTTGTTATTACTGGCTTTTGTTTACTCATTAGTTATGGATCACTTCAACTACTGATCTTACTGTGCAGAGATGATTACCAACCAAGATTTGCTTTTTTGGTCATTTCTTTTATAAAAACATGGAAGATAAGACAGAGATTAGAAGATTATCTGCTTGATGAACTTGGTAGGTTACAGGTAACAGAAGTATAGTTAACAGCCTTACAAAATCAGAGTAAGAATATTAGCCATCAAAAAAATAGACAGAAAGCAATCTGAGATACGTTTTTATGTTAGATTCTTGTCATTCTTTTGCCCAAATGGTTTTTGATAGCCAAGCTTCATTGTCTGTCAGTGAAGTCCATGGTGTCCGATTCCTCCGACTTTGTTTGATAGTTACTTAATAATCTCTTTTGCTCTACAGGATCTCTGTAGGGAACGTTAACGGTACAGCACCTTGTGCAATATTCAGAAGAGAATAGTGGGTCAGAATAGTAACACACAAGAAGGCAAGCCTGAGAAAGATGCAGCCAGCTCTCCCTAATTATTCCTGTTGTGGGGTCGCTGGATGTGTAGGAGCATTGTCAGTTCCTGATCTGCTTGCTGTAGCATATGCCTCTCCAGCCAGCATCTCTGCGTTTTTTTTAACCTCTGCCAAATGAATACCTTTTGGATTAAAAAGGGAATATTTTGTCTCTGAGCTAACACATTCTAATGCTGCATTAAAGCTGCCCTGAAGCTGCACTGAATTTCACTTGCTTTGTGAGACTATGTTGATTTTATTGGTGTGGTTGTTTTTTGGGTTGTTTGTTTGTTGGTTTTTTTTTCCTCTTTTCTTACTATGAATATATATATTGTTTCCATACGTAATGTAGCACAGTGTGGAACCTTAATTTCATTCAGGTTTCAAGCACTACAGATGAATGCAATAGGTAGGGTATACCTGCTTTTTCTGAAGAAACTGTACCATTGGAAAGTTCTATTCCTTTGTATTATATTGTATAATAGGTGCTATACCAATAATTGCATGTCCTCATGGTAAATTATATGATATAAATATTTATATATACACATATATGTATATGCTTATATAAACTCATTCGTTCTCATTTTTCATTTGTAATTTATGGACCACCAGTAATACAGTTCCCTTTCTGTTAGTTCCTGAATACTTTTAGCATTACAGCCTCTATTTCCCTCCCCCAGATTTCTGGAATGCACAAATTCTAACAGCCTTTATACCTTGGTACGAGATTGAAGGACTACCGACTTCTCAACCAGCCAATGTTTTGTCTTGCAGCTTGTTTGTTGTTTTTTCTTTATAATTTTGCGTGGGCATTTGCATATGGAACAAGAACCGAGATTCAAAGGTATTTAATTTTGATTACAGATAGGGCTTGTGGTTACTCAGTTTTATTTCATAATGTGAGTTCTTAATTGTTATGAATGCTCATTGTATAGGAGCAGTGACAGTCAATGAATACCTAACAGATGAATGTGACAACAACAAATTCCATCTTTTCCTTCCTGTTTTCCTCATGTTTCTTTACGGTACACCACAAAGAGAATTTGGTCCCATTGTGATATTTTTGCCGTGGACACTCCTGGAATTACTTGTTAAGGTGGTGTGGCAGCCTGTGATTATTTTTTCCACCTTCTCCTTTATTTCTGAATAGCATTTATTGTGGTCTTGTAAGCTTATTCCTACATTAACATGGTCAGTTTTAATAGGTACCAAATTTACGCATCTTTGTCTGAAATGCTGAAGTTGAGGTGTTTATATTTTCTCTCTGATGTAGCAGGATCCAGAAACAGGTAATTGCTTTACAGGTGAGAAAAAATATAACACCTAAGGATTTTTTAATGCTGTCTTCAAAGCTCAGACTTGTCCATTGTTATGCATTATTATGTAAAATAAATCAATGCTGTAGAAATTCACTTGTACTTGAAATAGTTGCCAATGTAAAAATAGTAAACTATGCCAAAATGGAGAGAGATTGATCATGATTGATGACCCAAGCTTCTTTCAGTGCAGAAAAAAAGATTAAAAGGACTATATCTGCATTTGCATTTAGCTCTGGATTCAACAGGATCTAGTGAGAAAATCATGAAGATATGAATGGAGAGGTGGTTGTCAATAACTTTAACTTGAGCTATCCACTCTTCTGGAGGGTTTTTTTATTGCTTGGTACCCTACCCCTAAAAGTTTACAGAATTGCTTACTATAGTCTAATGTAGCACTCAGTTAAAGTAGTTAGGTAATGGTCAGCTGATCAACTCATACATAAATATTAGCTTAATATTTCTAACCTGTATAATCATCAAGAATTCTGTAAGCTTCAGTATTTGAATACACAACTGACTCTGCATAAAAAACACCAATGTACCTGTGCTTGACCCTCGTGCAGAGTGTGAATGAATGGTTTCAGAGGGTTATCCGGCACAAATTTTCAGGGATGGGGAAGATTTTTCTCCATTGTACAAAACGGTTACAGTTATTCTGCATAGCACACAGCAGCTTACACAGACATTTTAGCTGGGAAACAATAGAATTCAAGGAGCTGTTGCTTTGTCCTCTTCAAGCCTCCATTTCTTCAGAGGGCAGTGCAGTGGAGCCATGACATGTAGCAGATACAGATGCTGCATACTCATTTCCTCTTTATGGTGTTTCCTGTGCTGTGGCCAGCACTTCAGAACTTTTTTTTTTTTTTTTTAAGAGAATTTGAGGCATGAAGCCTTTAAACTAAAATAGAGCTTGAAAAGACTAAACATTTCACACAGACTTTTGTGCTGCAGTATTGCATGGTATAATCAATCTTAAGTTTCAACCTCACAAATCTATATTAACATTAATAAACCTCATTAAGTAGTAATTGGCATTTGAATTAATAAATAAACCCCTGTTAAAAGTAATAGAAGGTGTGATAACAGTAGATCGACATTGGCAAGCTGTGCAATGCTAGACACCTATCTACTACTTAAACAGGATTGGTAAGCATAGAAGATTTCACTGCTCAAAGGCAGAATCAATGTAAGGTCTTAACTGCTAGTTACATACACACATATAATGAGGAGGCAAACCCCTGGGGAGTGACACAGGGCATTTGTTATAGCCACCAGCCACATCCTGGCTTGGGTGATCTGGACATACTCTTGCCTTGAAGTAAGCATGTTTGAGATCAAGCTTTCTCACGTACCTCAACAGTCTTGATGTAAAGGGGAGGATCTGGTCCTATATATTTAAAAATAGCTTGAAATATTTTTCATGTGAAAAAGACTTGCAAGAGCTCTAACACTTACAATTTGTAATATTAAGGTACTAACTATAGCTGGGAAAACACACAATTTTGATTTTATATATATAAATACCCATTTGTATATAAGTGTATATATACATACACTTATATAGATACTGTATATTATATAGAAACATATATACATACACACATACGTGTGTATATACATATAGATAGGAACAACCTCAGCTATTGCATCCTGTTTACTGGAATTCATTTGCCAGAGTGAGCCAAGGCCTGTTTCGCTTTGATTTGCTCTGATCTCTTCTTCATCTACTGTAACTTTGCTATGCCCTAATTCTGATGCTGTGTCTTTTCCATATTACAAGGCCTGATTCTATAGTCCTACTTGGGCAAAACTCCCATAAGTCTCATTACTTCTTATTGCAGTAACATTTATGCAATGGTTGTCTGTAATGCTTCTAAAAATATATTTCTTTTTCTCTTTGATGAGAATGCAGACGAAACCAGACCTAGTACAGACTCTTTCCTGTAAACAGAATTTTTCTATAATTAATTGGATATTTTTGTGGAACACTAAGAGGCATAAATTCTGGTAAGAAGAAGGTGATTATTCCAATTTCTTAACAGAGTCTTATGGCAAAGTAGGAGTATGTGCCTCCAAATTTTATATATACATATATATAAGTTAAATGAGTGGGCAGTCTTCTAAAAAGGAATGGGAGAATAAAAGAGAGCTCAAGGTGAAATTGTTTTCTCATTATAGGCCTCTAATGATTGTAATTTTTTCATGCAGGATTGATCACAGAATCATAGGATGGTTTGGGTCGGAAGGGACCTTTAAAGGTCATCTATTCCAACCCCCCTGCAGTGAGCAGGGACATCTTCAACTGGATCAGGTTGCTTAGAGTCCCTTCAAGCCTGACCTTGATGCTGTGAGGTGACAAGAGCTGTGCCTGTGTTGTCAGTTCCAGGGAGCAAGGGGCTGCTTAGGTGACTTAGGTGAAGGCCGTGATTCCCTGTGGTGCATTCTCTTTATGCTTATCCACTGTAAGGAATGGTCAGAGAACTGTCAGCTATATAAACAAAAGCCTTGACCATTATCCACAATTTCTTTCTTCAACTGGTAAAAGCTTTGGATGCTCGTTCCTAATTTTGAAACTTGTGGAATGGTGCATACTTTTTAAATTCTACTTATTTTAGCTAATCAAGTAGGAAGTGAACTGAAAGGGTTTGTTTGCTCTTTTGCTTTTGGCTCCAATATTATTAGTTGCAATTACTGCAATTTTCAGTAACCGGTAACGCTGGTAAAAGGAAGCGAGGTTCAATGTTTTGACTCCATGCAATGCATAGGCATAGGTCATACATTTCTTAGCTAATACGTGCAGATCACATAAACACGCACCTCACACAAGAATACCTCAGCTGTCTGCTTGAAGCCTGTCTTTCTTTTCCCTACATATAACATTTGTAAAAGAGAAATTATATAAAAGCCTAGATTTGTATCATAATTGTCTGGAATTATCGCAAGATACTGTCAAATGCTGAAAAGTTTTATCATTCATTTTCCTGTGGTTTTAAATAATCAGCCTTTTAACTATCAACCCTTGAAGTGTGTTGCTGGGTTTTGTTTATTGTTGTTTGTGGGGTTTATTTCTTTTTTTCTTTTTTCCTTTTTTTTTATAAGGAAAAATGCATAGGAGTGTAAATTTTTGAAGTCCAATATATTAACTTGGCATTTACTCCAGCCTATCAAGTCTGAACTGAATTTACTCTCCATTGTTGGTAACACCTTCTCTCTTAGCAGTGATGATGACAAATCCAAATGTTAGCATGTGTCATTTATTGATTTTGTTTCTGTTTCTCCTCTACATTAAGAGTTTAGAGCCTTGGGAATTCTTGCTGTTCTTGTCCAGGAGAAACTTCCATTAAAATCAGTATAGGTTCTTGTTTTGTTGAGGTTTTTTCCCCTGTTCAGGGACTGAAAGAATAAACTCACCCTATAAATATAATATTTGCAGTTGCTGTATTTTAAATTGGAAAGTGCTTATTTTTTTAGTTATTATTATGACATGACAATGCCTTTTGATCTCTGCTTTTTCTGTAGGAATTATTGCTGAGAGACAGCTTTGGCCAAGTGTACAAAGCTTTTTCTTCCAAAACAATCCCCAAAATGGGGTACCGGTATGAGGTCCTGATCATCCACAGCTGTCTGTGGGAATTCATCTGGAATGAATTTGAGTTACAGATGTTTGTTTCCTTTTGAGATCAATTGGTCTTTGACCTAACTTTTATATAAAGGACCTATAATAACAGCAGACCAGCTTTGCTTCAAAACACAGTGTAATTAGATTGGTCTGCCTGGTTTCAAATCCTTTTAAACCTCCACCTGCTGCATGGTAGGCAAGGTCATGAAGGTTTGACACAAGGTGAGGTGGGATATTTTTTTGCTATTTCACATCTTTTTCCTCTGACTGGAGATCTGGACTGGTTGCCTAGCAGCCTTCTCTGCATCCCCTTTACTGTCCTTGTCCAGAAAGCAAGATTTGAACTTCTTTCCCAACTTCTAACTTTCTGTAGAGTCAGCCCAGAGACAAGTTGCAGGGCATGTGCTAACAGATGTCAATTTTCAAATGCTTTCCTATGAATATCCAAACTAGGCAATTAAGGAAATCACCAGCAATGCCTTCAGACAAGCACTGACTTTTTGAAGCTGCCAAACAATGGCTGCTATCCTAAAATCTCTGAGCAATATCACAATGAATGAAATCTGCATATTAATTAAAATTACAATGTTGTCAACCCATAAGAAATTATGTAGTCAGTAGTAAAATCTGCAACATGATTAAGTGGAAAGTGGTTTCAAGATTGTTTGTTATCATTGAGAAAGACAAATGTTGAGTCCTTCAAATTTTCTTGCTCGCTAATTGCAGTTCTCTTCCCCTCCTTAGAAATCTTCGAAGCCATTCTTTTCCTTTTAAGTTTGCTCAGGCACCCAAGAACATAGAGTTAATGCCCTTGTAATGGTCATTTGTACATAAAGCTGTAATTATTTATTTTCTCATTTGTACCATATCAAGGCTTTGTACAATGTTTTAAGTTTTGTTTTCAAATTATTTTGTATTTTATTTTTATAAACTGGTTCTAAATAAAATAATCATTCAGCATGCAAAACTTCCAATTCTCAGTTGTGTTTGTATAATGATTTAATAATTTATAAAGCTTCAGTTCAATTTTTTCAATATTATTTACTATCGTAACCCTGTGCTTTAAATGAAGAAAGTGCTTTGACAGTGATTTTTTTTCTGTTACAAAGCAAAAAGCAAGCGTCTGTTGGTACTGCTGCATCGCGAGTCAGATGTTCATATTGCAAGTTGGAATGATTGGATCAATGGAAGTTTTACTGATTTAGTAGGTTCTTGTGTTATGTATTAATAAGAACAGAAAAATTCAACCAGCCTCCTCAGAAACCTCCCTTTCTACTTGCTCTTACCCATACTGTCTGCATCCAGCTAAACAATAAATGATTGCCACGGCCAGGTCAGAGCTATTTTAGTAATAATATGGTGGGTTCTAGCTTTGTTCTGAAAAGCCTGCTGCTGCTTTTTTTTTTTTTTCCCTTCAAAATTTTGACCTCTTATTTAGTGAGAGGGCAACATAATTAGTTTCTTTGGAGATGATCAGGTATCTGGATGTAGTCACTGAGCTTTTACAGCTTCTTGAGGAGACCTGTCATCCTCTTTACAATATGCTTCAGGGGCAGATAGAGAAATGAATGAACGGAATTTGTTACTGACTCGGGGCAGTCTGTGTGATGTGGAAATGCAGTGTTAAGCTACTGGTTGCTCTAGTTTTCCTGCAAGATTATTTTATTTCTCTTTCTAGTAAAGTTAGGTAAAAGTGGAGTATGTGATCACCACAACTTACATCTGTGGTTTATGTGCCTGAATGTCTTAGCCCTTGTAAGCTGTGGAAAATGCTGCCTGCTTTTTGCACAGCAGAACAAAGCTCTTTGGGAGGTACAGAAGAATTGGAGAAGATTCCCTGGATCCCTTTCTCAGCATTATCACTGGTACACCTTGTATGTAAGGCAAATTAAAAGCCAGCTCTGCCTCTGTCCCATTGGCAGTATTTGCATTAAGCTTCGTGACCAGCTCATTAGCTCTTGTCATTTACATAAATAGCCCAAATTGCTTTGCATGACAGGAAACAAATTGGGAATTCATTTACTCGGTAACATTCCAAGAAAGCAATGTTTCATCTTCTGTTAAGAGCAGCCAGAAATGTAATGGCATGCTTCTGGACAGCGTGTGCTTTTGATGGTCCAAAGGGAATGATGGTTCGATCACAAAGGGCGCATAAAGAAATCGCAAGCCAGCTGTATTAATCTGAAAACAACAAATTTGTGCACTGTACAGGTAGCTCAGCATTTTTCTTGATTAAAATACTATCTAAATCTGGATCATAACAGAAATGGAAGAGTGGTTTTGATCTGGCTCCAGTATACATAAGTGGTACAACTGACAGACTGCAGGAAAGAAGCAAGATTGGAACAAAGATCGGACGAGTGTTGAGGTCTCAATAGTTGACTGATGAGGTGTCTTTTAGCATTGCCTGGCTTGTTATCTTCATTCATACAGGAGATACAATCTGCTCACTCTGCTCTTCAGATTTCACTGTGCTTCTCTGCACTTGCAGTCTATCTGCCTTTCACGTAAATTTGTACACCAACGTAAGAAAGCTACGCCGTGCACACAAGTCAGCTCTCCCTGGAAATCCTGTAGTAAGTGAAATCCAACTATTAACAATGGGAGAAAGAACTGAAACACTGAAAGACGGGTAAGAACTGTCTGTTGCAACCTGGATAAGCTCAAACTGCTGTCCCAAAGGACCATGTAAATTTTACGTGACATTTGGCTAATCTACCTGGAATGTCATGGTAGCATTAATTGGCTTCTTTGTCTGTGAGAACAAAATACAAATGAAAGGTGCTGCCTTCAGTTGCAGCTCGAGAGAGCCCATCTCTACTGCTGGGGGAGAAGTAATGCTTCTAAAAGCTTTTAATAACATACTCAAAAATCGGAAGGATTAGCTCCTCATTCTTTAAAACCAGGAATTTATGAATAAGGTGGCGATACCTGTCACCAACACCATCTCCTTTTGCTAAGGTAAACCGGGAAATGAGAACCTCCTTCTCTTTAAGGCATTAATCCCAATTTAAAATGTGCCGTACATGTTTGAATTTTGTGAGTTATTTGCATATTTTACTCCATCTATGATACTGAAGGAAATGCTTGATAACAACATGACTATCGCATGTTCACCTTTTATTAGGCAGCTGTGTCAGGTTTTGAGGCGTATGTGTGTGCATGATCAGTACACCACAATGGTGGAAGGGCTGAAGTAAAAGAAAGTACTTAAAAGTACATTTTCATATGTTATAGTGCTCTGTTAAAGCTGACTACAAAAAAAATTACTTCTCTTACCCTATGATTATATGTTCTTATGCTGCCAAGAGAGGGACAAGTGGGTTGTCATTTTGCACAAGCAGGAATGCTTGTGCAAAACAACTAAAACTAGAGGCAGCTAGTCATTGCTGTAGGTCAAATTTATCTGTAGAACCATAATACTGGTGATAAATGCTTAAGAAGAGGACCTGCATGATTTTTCAGGTCATTGGATAAAATTGCAGGTACCACTTCAGGATAAAATGATTCCTTTGTGCTTGTGTCAGAGTTGACCCTTAACAGGTTACTTTTTGCTCCAGTTCTTGTCTTTCTTCTTCCTTGGATATATAGTTAAGAGAAAGGAAGATTTGACTCATGTCTCCAAGAGGTGAAGATGAAAGCTTCATAAATCGTGCAGGAGCATTTCTTCTGACTAGAGCAAAGTCAGCCCCTGCCTCCCCTAGTTTGTTAAACAGCAAATCTCACTTCTGTTTCCTGTAAAACAATACAGAAAGGTTTTTTGGGGTTTTTTTGATCTGTTTCAAATGCTGTGGCATTGATTCCAGAAGGCTTGCAAAATCTGGTGATGATCCAGCCTGCTTATAAAATCACAGGGGGAAAATTTATTCCATGTCAAAACCAGGCATCGCTCATCGATTACTGTTTTTTGCTGTATTTCTCTATTTTAATCATGTGGCAAGAGTGAGCCTACTCTGCTCGTGCAGTAAAGCAAAACATCTCTGAGAGGAAGGTGCAGTTGACAAGCTGGGAATGAACAATAGCCAAGTGGAATGCTGGGGCATATATTCTGAGGAGCACATTCACCAATCAACAGCGCAGTCCTAAACCATTCCTTGAGTAGGCAGGTCCATCCAACTCTTCCTGTGATACCTTGCACAGCTCAAACTTTAAAAAAACAACCACCACCAACCAAGCAAACACCCCTGACATTACGATAATTAGAAAAAGTACTTAAAAAAAAAAGGGCAAACCAAATCAACTATGTCTGAGGTTTGTTTAATCCTAAACTAAGCAACTTGTGTAAGACAGCTCCTGCTCAGTAACCATAAAGTTACTTTTTTACCCCACTCTCATGCCTTTTATTTTTCAAAGGGTCACATTAAACAAAGGATGATACAGACAAGCCTCTTAGTCAAAATAAACCTGGTTGGTTGGGTTTTTTTTAAGAGAGTAAGAGAATAAAGAAAACAGAAGAAAATTGTTAGCTAACTGCAACAGGGTTAACAAACAGGAGATGGGTAATTAGTGTTTAATGCCACCTATAATGAAATGTTTCCCACTGGGAAAAATGCGGGAGGCAAGTCCACTTTGCTCCTTTGAAGTCAGAGGCCGGAGCAGAACATACGACAGCACCTAACACCACAGTCACTTTATATATATATTCAAGTTTTTACACATCTGCAAAGCAGAAGTAGTAGCAGCCATTTGGATGTTCTTTCTTAATGGTTCTCACAGGGGGCCTAGGAAACTCGGAAGGACCTGGATCTTGTGACATGGAGCTGCAGCTGCTACTTCTGCTGCTGCTTCCAGCCACCTGTGCTCTACTTCTGTCCTCAGCAGGAGAGACCTGGGGGGAACCCGGGCTCAGGTACCCAGCTGTGGTCTGAGTAGATGCAGTGGCATATGTGGTCGGGCCAGTGTTGTTTTTCACGTAAACGTTTTTGATAGCAACAAGAGTATGTGCCATGACGCTGAGGCTGTTACTCAGATCTTGCATGCCTTGCTGCAGCAGCCGAAGATTGTGGTTGACACTGTCAAAGCCAGACTGGATCACCTGCATCTGGGCCTGCTGAATCTGCAGTAGGTCCTCTTCCGTTATTTCATTTTGGTCTGCCTGGGACCTGCCTTTTGTTTTGGCTTTTACTTTCCCACAGGAACCACTGCCTGATGTCCCCAGAAAAGATAGCTGTTCTTGGCTAGGTGGAACAACTGCCATGTCCTCAGAGCTTTCTTCTGTCTCTACCACCTTCACTACTATTTCTTCTTTGAGGTTCATCTTCTCAAGACTGGACTGATGAGATGGGCCAGGATCATCATTAAACCCTAGGGGAGATGGGGGAGAGAAAAAGCAAAGGAGAATGAGTGAGAAACTTGAGGAATCTGGTAATCAGTGAAAGGTGTTCTCATCCACTATGCACTAACATGAGTCCCTGAACCAAGACTCTAGAACTTGTCCTGCATTATCTTTGATGGTTTTACAACACATATTACCTCTAGAAGCAAGAAGAAAACTCTAAGAGGCAATCGCCAGTTAACCACACATTTACATACTACAAATCCTTTACCAGCCCCACCACTGAAAAACAGTTTTACATTCCAAGAGACAAAGTTCACAGCAAGCTCATTTCATGCTCTGCCGTGCACGTGGTAACCAGTAACAGCACTGCCGAAACACCGCGATTGCAAGAAATCCCTTGGTAGGGAAGGTGACCGTTTCAGCGCACTAATAGATGCCTCTGTTCCCCGTACGAAGTTACACACTCGCAGCGCTCTGCACTGCCCGAACCGCGGCTGGTTGCGCTCACAGGAGGAAGTACTACAGAGGTGCACTTGTAGACAGGCGGCTGCGCCCGGTGCCGCATAGACAGGCACCTACTGCGAGACAGGGTTTATTCCTAGGTGCTGCCTTGATGCGCTGCTAGGACACACAGCACGAAATCTCCCAGCTCCGCGTGTGTCTGTGTACACTGTGCCCTTCGAAGCAGAGAAGGCAGTTATCCAAAGCGGGCATTTTCAAACGGGGCTGGTACCCGCAGCCCGCGGTGCACACGCAGTGAGCGGGGAGCTCGACACAGCAGCCGCTCAACGCCTCTTCTCCCCCGGGGGCCGAGGCAG